>WYDF02317513.1:0-12459 GCA_009867245.2 Adranes taylori
AGAACTACGATCCGAGCAATTGAGACATGATGTCACCATACTCTCTCGAGAGTAAAAGGACAAGAGAGAGAGAGAGAAAGAGACTTATTATTTCATCGAATCTATTGCTTAAAGCATATTTCTAATATTGATCTAAACAAATCTAACAAAATCAATATATTGCTCCATTATAATCGTAGTCTTAATAATATATACATTTCGATTGTATAATATTATATTACGTATTGTCAATATCTTTGATGTTGAAAGATCGTACCCTTTATTTAAAATATTTGGAACATGTAGAACTTATTAAACAACTTTATTTTATATTTGGTAAATCATCTTGATTAATGTTTCAATCATAAATATTTCTTAAACTTTGTATACCAAATTAAACGAAAGCGTGTATTTTTAATAAACAATTTCATTATATAAGTAGTCCTCGAATACTACAATGTCTTTTCGTGATCGTAAACAACTGGGTTACCAAATTGCTGCCCATGCGGCAGCAAATTAATTTCAATTTAAACTCTTCTCGGAAGGACGAGCAAATTTTCTGCGCGTATGCTCAGCACGTGTGTGCTCAAATCTAAACACGATCTCAAAACTTCTCATTGCTATATATACTGTACTTCATAAATGCAATGGAACATCAGAATAAATTCTGTATCTTTCAAAACATTTGCAAATGTGATATTTTGTACGATTAGTTTTATGAATAAGTTATATTTTATTCATAGATCACATCACTTGAATGTGATCGTATTGTTTATTTCTATTTTATTTTGTTCGATGCTGTATATTTCAATATAGTAATCATAGTTCTTTTCTCTGATAAATGTCAAACATTGACGAATGAGTGATATTTATATCAGTATGTATGTCAGGTGGGAACAATGTAGAGGACAGGAAGAGAGAAGTGTAAACAGAAACAGAGATAACAATCGAAATATTCTTGTAGGCACGGATAGAAGGAAAACAGATTAATCAAAGTGAGATATTAAATTCCACGGCCAATTGGATTATTGTATATACGGTAAACAAATGTATGCTTGGAGCGGAGATTTATTTCGTAATGCCCTTTCCACATTCTTTTTGTTAGATTTACAATCACATCAACAGTTATTATTTTGTTTATTTCGTTATGATATGTATATCCTCATTAAATAATAAACTTTGTTATTCAAATATGAAATATATTACTGTCTTCCAAAGCCATTTGAATAGTCTAATAAAGCAATATGTTATTCTCACATGTTCAATATACTTGCCCAGACAGATTTAAAAGTATAAAACTTTTTACCAAATTCTTCATTGAAAAGCTATTATTTAACTTTTAGAATACTATAGAAGGCGGACCCCTCATGTTGGATATCATTTTAAAGTGAATCGTGGGGCTATAAAAAATATGCAGGGTACTACTTAAATATTTTCAAATTTTTATTGCTTAAAATAGGCCCAGAACATTCAATTACTCAAACTAATAAAATGTAGATCTTAGTGAGCCCCCATGTTCAATTTTTTCAAGATTAAATGAAATCAAAGCTTAAGCATTTGAGAAAATTCAAAATAGGATATTTCCGTCAATTTATATCAATCAAGCTCAACATATCAGTACACCTCACAGCAACTGTACACCTGTGCGCCTAATTTCATTTCAATCGGTTGAATATTGAGTTATTCCATGTGAACACACAAATAACGCAGCAAACAACCAACAAAACAATTTAAAAAAATCGCATTTATTATTTTAGGAACAACAAAAGGTATTATTAGACTCAAAAGGTGTTATTAGACAGTTAAAAGGTATTAGGCGTATTCAATTTTTGGGATTCTAATGTAAAGATATTTATATATTTTAAATGATCTAAGCAATAGATGATCTAAGGGAAATCGAGATTGGTTCTATCTGAAAGAATTGATACACGCGTAAGGATTTAGAACGCAGTTGTCACTTTGTAGACGGACGAGAGGAAAAAACTTGCCGCGACGAAAAGAAGCTAGAAGCAAAGGAGAAAAGAAAGTAGTCTTTTTTACGCAAAAAGTTTTCTGCTACAGTCTGTTAGAGAGAGATAACGGAAAAGGTAATTTGAGAGATAGGTTTTTAAATAAGCAGAAGTGAGATTCAACAAACTTCTGCCCGAGCTTAGTACGAATGGTGGCGACACGGTCGACCAGAAAATATAAAAGCGGAACCTCAGTAGAGGAGGTAATTCTAATTACGGTTATTTTACTTGATTATTTCGTTTCTTGTGGTTGAAATTTAGAATCCTGATTCGTTTCGTTAGAAATGTGTTTTATTAATCGATGGTTCGCTCAACAAATTTAAATATAACTTAATTAAATTAAATCATTCAAAGCATGAATAGAATGTGTTTCTTTTATTACTTTAGTGTTTTATTATTTAATGCACCATAGTGGTTTTTATTTATATCTAATTGAAATTTAGAAAATTCGTGGACGTGATCGCCACCCCATCTTTCATATACTGGAAGTCCTTCGTTTTGTTACATCTTGCATAAAACAAAAGTTGAACATTTTAGTTCAACTTTTGTTTTGACTGTCACCTTTTAACTCGTCTATTATATTCATTTAGCACAATAGTGTTTAGAGTAAACTAAACAACATTAGTCTAACTCATGAATCCTCCGGTCCCCATATTTGCCTACGGCGCTGATAGTTTTGCTGTCCGCTTTGCCGCGGTCTACTCTTGACTCACATTTTCCCCGTATTTCGGCCAGCTGCGCTTTCTGGTTTAGCATGGCCTAGGACCCCTCTTGACCCAATATATCTCAATATCCGTTCGCTATAAAAAAATCTTCTTCAGTCATCCACTCTAAAAATCTTTTTCCTTCCGCATTTATTACTTTATCTCTTGATTTCCTAGTCTCTATCTCACCTTCTCTCCCTACCATTATACCACTCCCCAATCCTAGCATTCCACTCACCCATTATTAATAATAAATCCATCTTTTCACGCTCTTCTTCTAACATATTGCTTATTCTCTCTATTAGCTCCAACCGACCCTTGTTCACATATACCGTAACAATCATCCACTTCATCTCCTCAACATTAATGATCCTTCTACTTGCTTCTTCACACTTCTAACTCTCCTAACTCTCTCAAAAACTTTAGTTACTCCCATCCATCTGCTTTCACCCACGTCTACACTAGACTAATTATATCAAACTACTCGAGGTATTTTATTACATCCCCCTCCCTAACTTTATTCTTTAACTCAGCAATATTCCAACATACAATTTTCAATTTGCTTCAAGTCTTGCTAAAAGTCTTGGATTTAATTATTTGGTTATCAAGAAGATATCAAGATTTTATTTTATGGTCACTAATTTTCCCCATTATGTGCATAAATTGGTTCATAATATGTATAAAATTTCTTATTTACACTTATTTAAACTTTAATAGGTAAATTTATAAAAATAAACTAATTAAATTTATAAAGCACATGAAGAGTTCATTTGAAAATCTCAGTCCAAACAATAATCTAAGAAAATTATCTTCAATTAAGTTATGTCATATAGTAACTTAAACAATTTGTGGTCTCTTTGAAAATGTGCAACCATCTATGTCTAGATGGTAAACGCTCCGTTGTAAATCTGCCCCATCAAATTCTAATTCTAATTCTAATTTGATGATTTTGGTACTACTGCTCATCATTATTATAAGCCCTGAAAAACGTACGGTAAGAAAATGGACTATTCACATAATGCGATTTCACTGAGTTAAAAAGAATGTGAGTATAAACTAAAAGAATAAAATTTCGAGGCCTTTGTTTGTTTTACGAGGCCAAACTCGTAAAACAAAGTCAAATATAAAATAGAGTATTTTGGTCATACTCCATTTTAGGTTGTTTTAGAATACTTATTAATTACTTCAACTTGTTTTCCCATTTGAGCGCAAATCATTTGTTTTTTTGTCCATTAAGGAAATTTTCAGCGGTTACAAGCCCACATTTCAAAACTTTCAATTCGTTTACACATAAATCTATTAGTGTCCATGCTACCATTTCCATGCTACCATTTCATGTAAAAGAGTAATATAATAATACGACCTTTACTGATATAAATAACAAAATCTAAATTTCAATTGTATCTAACTATATCGTATTGTATAAAAATTTTAAAAAACTTTTCCATTTACAATTCACCCAGTTAAACAAAAACAAGAAAATAAAAAAAAAACAAAAGAAAACAGTAAATCAAATATAATAAACACAAATTTTTCCCCTTCCCTTCTTTCCTTTTTCTTCTTCTTCCACTTCTTTTTCACAATTCTGAATGTTAATAAAAAATTTTTTTTAAATAAGGATTCTAAATTTTATCCCAGGATTCTTCTTTCCCTAGTAATTCTGTCCATTACTCCTGTCCCTTTTATTACTCCTCCTAAACACTCACTAATATTTCCAGCAAAATCATTTTCTTTTTCTGTCCATACTATTCATTCATTTTTTACACTGTACATTTACTTACCGTACATTCATTTATACTGTGTTCTTGTTTATATACATTTCTCTCACAAATCGTACATACTCTCTCACTTTTAGGCAAGCAGTATTCATTACACATTTCTTCACTCCCACTTCTGAAACGTGATATCATTCCTTTTATCTTCATACTCACGTTTGCCCTCATGCATTCCGATAATCCGTCTCCATTACTGATATCTCCATTACTGTATTATTATATCTTCTATATTATTATATCTATATCTACTTCTACTATATCTACTTTTTTATTATATCTACCCTTCTCCATTACTACATCTACAGCACGTAGTGTTCCTCAGTCTTCCCTACCTTTCTTGCAAATCCACATCATTCATCCTCACTTCCGCTTCATTCACCACCTCATCCACATTCATCAGCCCCTCTATACATTTTTCCATCGACCATACTATTATTTCACATGCTTGCTCTCCTCCTTTCTCGTGCCCATCCATTTATGCATCTGCCATTCCTTTCATCCTCTAAAACTTTCAAGTAACATTTTGATTTTTCATTACCTTTTTGCCATTTTCATCATTCCTTTGCTCCAACACTTGTAGTTCCTGCATCCGTGCAATCTCACGGGCGTCGACTTTGCCACCCCAATTATTTTCTTCAGCATTCCAGCTATCATGATCTACATGTTTTCCCTTTCTTTCACTCCCCATATTTCCGCGCAGTACATCATTGTATTCTTCACACAAACATTCAATATCAGTATTCTTATGGATACCAAATCTCCAAATTTCTTTTCCCACACACATCCTAGCCGTTCAATTTTAACGTACGTTTTACAACCACCTCTACGTGTTCATTTCACTTCCCATTTTTACAAAGCATAAATCCTAAATACTTAGAGCTGTTTGCATTCTCTATTCCTTCTGATTCATTCTGATTCAAATTTATCCTTTTGGCTAGATCTCCCTCTTCTGTTAGATACCATTTCTAGCAAAGCATATTTCTGAGAAATTCAAAGTATCTGTAAATTACGTAACCTCTCATAATAAAAATTATTATTTAATCCGTATCTAAAACGATTGTATAAACAAATATTATTATTTCTGTCACTGGTATATAAAACGTATTTTCTATTAAATAGGTAAACAAATATGATTTTTACTGCTATTGTATTAATCAAATGCATTTTGCTGTACCGCTATTATTGTTATGAATAAACACATCACTCAGCGTTCGTACGAGAGTAGAGGGAAATCAAATTGAAAGCCTATCTAATAGCAAGTAGCAGCAGAGAGAGATAAACTGTCGCTTACTTTACTGTCGCTGTAGTGCACACTTTATATACGTTTAATATGTTTTTCGCATAAAGTATGTATGACGATTTATGCACGCTAGTTGTGTATGTTTATTATGTGGATATGCTAAAGGCATATGAACTCTTCGCATGCTTCACTGTTTCCTGTGGAGACAGCTTCAAGAACAAAATAATGTGTTTGCTTCGTTATCGCTACTGTGTTATACTGTAACGTGTGAAGTACTGCCGAGATAGGAATTGTGTGTTATGTTTCACATACGATGGAATGAATACCGAGATTTCTATAGGATTATGCGGAGAGACCGTACCGTGTAATAAGAGACGTTTGGCTAGCTACACACTGTCCCGTACAACAGACCAAAAGTTGAGACGGCTCCCGTCTATGAATAGCAACATTTTGAACAGAATAATATAGTTCTAATTTCGAGAACTTGAAGACAAGGCCAGCAGCAGTAGCATCGAGCAGAGCGAGCAACTAAGCCAAGGTTTGCAAGCCGAGACAGAGCGCAGAGTGACAGTCACCAGCGGTCATCGAAATAATAACACGTTTGGTGAACAATTTTATATATAACAAATAATTGTATTTAGTTTCGACCACAAATTTTGACTTAGTCCTTATTTTTAATTGAAACACAGTTCTGTTTATCATATGTTTATCATATCATATGTAATTAGAACTATTTTGAATAGCTTTGTATCTCTTCCCACCTTACCACCAACCAATTCCCTATTCACTAGAGCATACAATACTAATTTGAGTACATTGGGTTAGTTTTAGTTAGAAAATATAGCACTTGCGCGGAAAGGGTATTAGTGACCTGTAGTGCACTACTAAGGTTTCTGCCTTGTCCGTTCGTGCATTCAAATTTATCCCCGTTTTCCAGATTGTATTATTAATTGTTTTTACGTGCTTTCAGCATTATTATTGTTTTGTTTATATTATCACGTACATATGTACTGTTTCAGTTGCACCGCTTAGATATTGTTTTGTTTGTAATGGGATCGCTACTGTTTATTTGTTTATTTTGTTAACCGCCATTGTTGCGATATTGATGTAATTTAACATTTGATTATTGAGATTTAATTATGCATATATATTTCTTTCTTAGTTTATATTGTATAAAAGACCAATAGACGTCACTCTGATAAATCGTTAATGCTGTTCATTAATTAGCAGTTAGAATCTTTGTCAGACCGAGAACCACTGGATTACTCACAAGACGCGTAGCTACTCCTGTCCTCATTTAGCCACTAAGGACCGGAAGAATAACAAGATCAGGTTCCAGCGTGCGGTCTCACGTTACACGGCCCTGGCGCCCAAGAAATCGTATTTTCGAAGGCTGTTATATACTGTATAATTAAGATATTTGTTTGCGCCATCCATGACTGTCGTTAGGACTCTCCGTTAGCAAGCATCGGGAGCGAGAGTCTGTCACATTATTTTTGTTTCTTTTTTCACATTCATTTGCGTACCTCTTTTTTCTACATATCTAATGACTCTTTCAATCCTCTCTTTCATTTCCTCTTTGTATACACAGTATGTCATCTGCTTATACCAAAACCCGCACTTTAGCTCTCCCTATCACTCTGTACGTTTTCACTCCGCTTCACTCTGTTCCTTTATTAACACTTCTTTTCAACCACATATGTAGATGTAAAACAGACTCCCACTCATCGGGTATCCTTGTCTTACTCCCATTATTTTATTTTAAATCATTCTAACACATTGCTTCCCACTTTTGCTCTAACTTTTGTTTCCTTATACATTTCTCTTATTACCCTTCTTATTCTCTCTGCCATGCCAATTTCTTTCATCCTTTACCATAGCTTATCCCTTACAATGTTGTCAAATTCTCCCTTCATGTCCAGGAACATCACGTATAGTTTTTTTCCCTTACATCTAAAAAAATGTATGTAGCACATGTAGTAGTATAGTAAAATCATAGAATCTCAACCTAAGTGCTACTTTAAGGTCACGTGATGACAACATTATTTCCTTTCTTAAAAGCATAGTTTAAATAAGTTCCCACGTATTGAAATTATTTGTACTTTATTTCTAATGATATTTGCAGATCATTCTAGATTTATTCTATATACAGTACAATACAGCGTCGTCACTATATACTATTCGGTTTATTACTACTTCCAAAACAATCTGTTCTAAGACTTCATTATTAAGATCCTCTGAATATAAACTACACAATAACGATGAAAGCACACAACCATATTTCAAATCTCTTAATTCGTGGATGTTATCGAATGCATCATGATTCTCGCGAATTGTAGATTCCAAATTTTGTTCAGCCCAATTCTATCAAAATTGTTAACAATTTCTTGTATCTATCCACATTAAATCCACTTCTCGTAGTGGGTGAAAACAGCAAACTAGTCTACATCCATATGACAAAACCTTTGAATTAGAACTTGGGTGCTACATTAGCGTTTCATGCATTATGGAGTAACTTTCGTAGCCAAACTAGGCGTTACCTATATCGTTTCTTCACACATTGCCTAGATTCCGTTATGGCTATGCATAATCTTCAAGAATATTTTAAAAACATAACTCATGAGACTTATTATGATGTGATCGATATGGTGATTGTTTAACACCAAATTTCAAGCATAATTTCCGTATTATAAAATAAGTTCAACAGATCATTAAAGGGGTTGCGTAGAAGTTCTCCTTTGTCGCAGAATCTTTTAATGCAGCACGAACTATCTGCGCTTTTTACCACTGTGAGATTGTTTCCACTTATTAATGTTTAACATCACTGTGTAAAAAAGGATGGTTAATAATAGACTTACTCTTTTGAGGCTTTGTAACTAGAGGCTAATCTAGCTAGTGGAGCTATTCCTAGATAAAAGTGAGTGAGTGAAACGCACAGTTTAATGCTAATTAGATAAATCTCGTTTTATTGTAACAAATCATCAGTCTATATAGTAAACTTAACACTAACAAAGTATAAGTGATATTAAACTAAATAAATGAAAAGTGTATCCTCCAAAATGCATACGTATGCTATACCAAGGGTACCTTTTGGTATAGGACACGTATGCATTTTGATCAATTTCATTAGAATAATTATGATACTACATGAATTTGTTGTCGGTAGCTCATGTAAATACACATTTATTATAATACGAATTGACATTAAATATGATGATATCAATGTTCTATCTGTTTTGCGTACAATATCTACGTACTGACGTATAGCTAATTTGTTTTTCTACATATCTTTTGATAATGAATTTAATTATATATTTTTGAAGGTGAAATCTTGAACTATAGAAAATAATAGATGTTTTCTGACACCTTCATACTTGATACTATTCGAATAAAAGTACATTCCTTTATTGAAATGGCCAACCGTAACAAGCATATAATTTACATTTACATAGAATGTTAATTTTATTCATGGTTGTCCTGCGAAATACCAGAGAGCATAAGAACAGTGGTCCATATTCTCCAGGTATTCCTCCATCTCTTTTAAAATGCTATTGATTTATTAATTATCAATATCTTGTGTACAACCGATAAGCGGAAGTATTTGGAGCATGATTCTCTCATCCTCAATATACCTCCTTTATGTATACTTTATGGCTGTGCTTAATAATATATTGAACACTTATGCTTTAATAAAAAATATCTATATATTTTTTGCACTGTTCATGGTTGAACAACTGTAGTGTTTAAAATAAAACGCAAGACTTAGTAATTGTATTACAATATCGACCAGCACTGTATACCAGCACTAAACTTTATCTGACTCATTTCAGTCAACCAACATTATAATTAAACTACAACCAGTGCCGAGGGCCTTAACATGTAATAATAGTCTCTCTTAGTCAAGGCTAAGTCAACTGATGTCAAACTATCTCTTAGTCAAATATGGTTGAAGATGCATAAATTCAACTAACTGTATTAATATTGATTTCGTTAATGTTACATGCATATAAATAATTATTCGCACATCCAAAATACATAACGCCTCATCAAAATAATAAAATAAAATAATATTTGTGTTCAATTACGACGTGGAAATAGATTAATAAATACGGCGTTCAGGTTTCATCAAATAAATTCCCCAATTATTTATAAACTTATTTTGTCGTTCCTACCATCACAAACTTATTTTAGAAGTACATTTTGTCACTTTATTAGTTCATTTCAATTTATTTTCATTTATCTCAATAAATGAACATATTGCCTAATCAATTTAATTCATGTTATTCATAAATTACTTATTAACGACTGTTTGTTTTCAGTGAGAGATGTGTCCTCTATTTATTACTTTATCGCCCCTAGCTAGCTCGTCTCCGCACCTGTGTGCCTTCTCCTACTACCATGCTAAATCGGTGGACAGCCGCGTATTAGGAAAATGAATTTATTCAAGATTTAAATAGAAACAATAGTTTAATTAACGATAAGTGATTGTTTCTACATTTTAATAGTATAACTTTTTACGGTAAAACGGTTCGTAGATGACTGCATTTTTTCCAAGCAGATTGTCTAACAAACAAACTGCTTACGTAATAACAACGTTTCACAAAACCTAGCCACCTTGAATTATTTAAATGAAGTACATGTATCAAGCGTACAATATACCATAGAACTAAATTAGAACAAGGACAAACTTCCTAGTTCCACAAGGAATGCAGATTTTGCTTTCTCTTTCTCCAACTTTATCAAATCAGCACGACGTTATCCTGGACTACTAGGTTTTCGATTTTCGTCCAGTTTTGTGGAATATACAAATTCTGTTAATCTGGATAACTTGTTGTTATATCTAGACAACAATCCATTGAAATATCAACAATTTCCGATATTACATGAAGCAAAAAAGCTACATGAAGCAAACAAGGGACACAAGTTAATATTATAAGAACCCTTAAAATAAAATCCATTTAAACCAAAAACATGTATAAATTTACACTAATAATAACTTTAATATTAAAACAACAGCACATAACCTAAACAAATACATAAATAATAATCAAATGTAAATATAATTAAAAAGAAATGTAAAATAATGTAATTTAATGTAATAATTATAGTTTCTCCTGATCATGCCGAAAATCAAAAACTGGTCGTGATAGTAAAAGTTAACAAAATAAAACGTACGCCTTTTAATGAAATTTAATTGGAAATCTTATTACCGTTCAAAGTAACAGAATAAAAACACAAATTCAATTTTAAATTGACTGACATTGTTTTACTTAAACCGCCTCTGTAATATTATTATCCTAATATTTTCGTATTATATAGATAATCTGCTCTCGACAGCTATAAACAATTTCATTAAAATTCTCATATTAGCCTAGTATGTAGAATAAATATATGCAGTTAAAATTTCAATATAATAACCTTATCGTCTGAAATTGTTCCAAGAAGGAAAATGATAATGAATGACAAGGGTATGGGGTTTTGCAGAGATCGTCGGCGAGAAATTTCATCAAAGAGAATATATATGTTGTGCGCCGTGCGTACGGGTAGAGAGAAAATTACGAAAAGAAATCCTTTTATCCTGGAAATAGGATTATGTGTTGTTTTTAATTTTAACGTGTAGAGCTTAAGTTTTATATTTTATGGGATTTTATATCCATAAAAAATACGATTCAGTAAAAATATTTAACAAGGTTCAGATTACGAAAGCTTTTAAGGAGTACAGAAATTATTCATACGAAAAAAGAAATGTTTAAATAACAAAAGATTATGTGTACAACTGGCGGAGCCAAGGGAGAGGGTGAGAACCCCCTCCCCCGAAATATTTTACCACTGTTAGCAAGTTTAGTTCTAGTCTTTCAACAAAAAAAAACCATGCAAACCCCCCGCCATGAAAAATATTTCTGGGTGCACCAGTACAGTACCCTTCAGTACATTAATATTTCTTTTGACCTCGCTTCACCTGTTTCACTTGGCTTTTGGAAGATAAACACGTTTCTTGCATTGTATTATTTCGCTTGTACTTTCAGCTATAGAGTGACTTAAAACTTTAATTATATATCAATTGCATACATGGAAACGTACTTAAACTACAGTTTTATTTGTAAAATCGCCCTGTATATTTCCTCTATTGTCGTACAACTAGCAGCATCTCCTGATACAAGTATAGTACCGAAGCAACAACGCAAGTTAACTACATTATCGCTATGCAGATTTCTAGATTTTTCGCCGTGATCTTGCGACTACGGCTCCCTCAACGGTAAACTGAGAAAATTATCGACTATTATCGGAGAAACCGTAGTTTTCCTCTACTAAGAACAGTTACAATGTGCGGTCTCACGCTAAACTGACCTGGAGCCAGAGATATATATTTCTGGAGGTTTTTTTATATTTATGCAGAAATATTAAAACAAGCAAATCCATTGTTGATGTTGACGAAATTGTCAAGTTAGCTAATGAAAAACAGGGTTGGATAATATAAATGCGTAGGATATTGCAAGTTAAAACTACTGAAAGTCTTTGCAATGACGATCTTAAAGAATTAGTAGAACAGCAAGTGCACGAAGATGACAAAATTGGCGTTTCCGGATATCAGGAATAAAAGGTACTTTCAACGGAGTCTCTAAAAGGAGAAGTATACCCACTACAACGGAAATTATGGATCAGTTTATACAAAATGGTTTAAATTTGGACATATGTTCAAAGGCAAGACGAAGTCTCATTGATGCGGTGTTTTGGTATCGATAACTGGTTGC
>WYDF02317524.1:0-14621 GCA_009867245.2 Adranes taylori
GTTTACAAAAAATATCAAATTGATTCATAAAAAGCAAATAAGAAATCTAAAAGTTCCCGACAACTTTCTAAAGCAATATTTATGCAATTATTACCCGGAAACCCGGAACCACCAGACCAGATTAGGGTTGACCAGATGTGCAACGCTGGCGAAGAGAGGTTGCCCCAGAATCTGTCATTAATCTGTTTTATATAACATTAAGTTACCAGAGTCAAAATCCAGGGGCAGCTAACAAGGGAATTTGAGGTCGAAGAGGGCTGCAATAAGGAGATGCACTTTTGACGTCCCTCGTCAATCTCTGCTTGGACCATGTCATGTAGAGGATCCTGCTCAACCTGCTACACCAGATCCTGCTATACCAGATTCCTTCAGTACATGTGTTTGCATATGAAGTTGTCCTTCTTGATAGAAGCTCGAGAGCATTAACAGAGGCATTGCAACATATGAGTAAAGGAGGGAGGTGCTTAGGACTTAGAATTAACAACGAAAACACAAAATATATGGTCGGCACGAGAGAGAGAGAGAAAGAGAAATGTTCTGCGCGGTGAGTCACGTAAGCCACTGCGAAGAAGGAAGATACGAGAGAGTTGGAGAGTTCATGTACTAGGAGCCCTAGTGACTGAGAACAACAAAATCAGTACAGAGATAAAAGCACGAATTGCGGCAGGGAACTGCTGCTTCTATGATTTTAATAAGCTACTGAAATCCTCAATCTTCTCTGCTCAAGCTCCTCGTGTACCGCATCATAATTCGACCCCTCGTACTCTATGCAAGTAAAACTTGGAAGCTCACAGAACATGACAATAATCTGCTGCGGTAAAGAAAAAGAAAGGTGCTACGAAAGATCCTTGGAGTGATTTGTAAAGATGGCGAGTGGCGCATTCGTACCAATCAAGAAATATATCAGCTCTACGGTAATGTTGCCTTGGTTGGTGAGCTGAAAAAGAGACGGCGGTGCCATGAAAGCTAGACATGAACAGTAAGAGGTGGATTGATGAGGTCAGAGAGGATGTGCAGCCGCTGGAGATCCGAAGCTGGAGAATATGCGCTGCAAGCAAGGAAGAATGGACGGCTACTGTAGGAGAGGCCAGAAGAGTGAATTTCCGCAGATGGTATCTTTATTGAAATTCCACGCCAAAGAGGATTTTTAAAAGGCGTCAAGAAAGTTCCAAAAGAAAATCCTCTTGATTGGAAACTCCTTATATTCTTACAGTTTGTGGTTGAATTGAACTTTCGGACTCTGTTCCTAATCTCACTTTAGCATCAAGATTTTTCTTAGCTTCATGTCTTAACCAATTGTATAAAAAAGTTGCTTTCACAATCAATTCCATTTTATATTTTGGTAGATGTGGAAGTGACAGATTAAACTTCTCACGGGGTACCACCAGATCTTTATATCACGTATAAAATTGAAGGAATATATATATATATATATATAAAATCAATATGTAATACAAATGAAATTTCGATCAAATCACAGCCACGTGAGAGTTATCTTAAAGCTAGCGGTTTTGTTTCTTTTTGAAAATATATAAGAGAGAAAGTAGTAAATGCTCCTTAAAAAGAACTCTTAATGCCTCTCAAGAATAAGATCGCTTTTCAGAGATATGAAGTTAGGTGAAATATAAAAGGTTGATGCTAAAAGCTATCAAGGTATTCATTGTTAGCGGACAGCAAATTTTAAACTTCGCTCACACGAGATGCTTTGTCATTTTTCTTTTTATATAGCGACATAAAATTAAAGAACTTGAACTGATTTATAAAAATTTATACAAAAATTAAGTGTTATTGTTAAATTAAGTTATATTAGAGTAGCGTGAGAGAAGGAAGTTACTATTAAAAAGATGAAGATAGAAGTAATATAATAAACAATGCAATTGGTTAAGCTGAAACGTAAAACTCGGCTTATAGTATTATCCAACAAAAGCAGCCTGCATCAGGTTAGCAATAGAACAAGTTTTTTATACTTTCATTGAAGAAAAAACCTTTATTTCCTTTTCTACAAATAATGTTTCCATTATTATAATTCATTTAATCAAATGAGAAAGCGCATGTTAGATGAGGTGAAAGTGGGTTTTGGAGATATAAAATCTTACACACACTGTCACAAAGGAGCAGTGTGTATGACGTAAGTGTGGAAGCTGGTGAAGAATTGGTTCGAGGCACTCGATGTTACTAAGTATTTGAGATATAGAAATACAAAACAAACAATAGATCATCTGTTCGAAGATTGGAAGTGTACTTGGAACGAATTGAAGGGGCTCGCTTTTTATATACCCACGTAAAATTAAAGAACTTGAACTGATTTATAAAAATTAATACAAAAATCAAGAGAAGGAAGTTACCGTGAGAGAAGGATATTACAATTAAAAAGATGAAGATGGAAGTAATATAATAAGCAATGCAATTGGTTAAGCTGAAACGGTAAACTCGGCTTATAGTCTTATCCAATAAAAGAAGCCTGCTTCAGGTAAGCAATAGAACAAGCTTTTTATACTTCCATTGAAAAGAAAACCTTCATTTCCTTTTCCATAAATAATGTTTCCATTATTGTAATTCATTTACTCGAATGAGGAACCGGATGGTAGATGAGGTGAAAGTCGGTTTTGAAAATCTTACAGACTCTTAATCACAAAGGCGCAGTGTGTGTAAGATGTAGTGTAGAAGATGATGAAGAATTGATTCAAGGCGGTCAATGTTGCTAAGTATTTGGGATATAAAAATACAAAGCAAACAATAGATCATGTGTTCGAAGATTGAAAGTGTACTTGAAACGAATTGAAGGGGGTCGCAAAATGCCACCCCCTTTGAATGCCATTAAAGTAGCAAGATAATACGATTTTCATATCCGAGCCAAGTCTCTACGCGTTACTCACGAGATCGAAAAAGAAGGAAGCGGCAAAATTTACGAAATTGATATTCAAAGTAGTTTTACCTTCGGTGCGCACGACTGACCAGTATTTGGTGCTGCAAAATTAAAATGATGCTCTGACCAATCAATTGGTTATTGCAAATCCGAAACTAATGGACTGATTATGAAAATGGTGCACTTACAATGAAAATAATGGATTATGATAATGACTTAAAAAATCAACTGGCGATTACAAATAATAATATAATTGATATGCGACAATACAATAAATGCATTGAACAATCAACAAGCGATTGCCAACAATACATTAAGCGAATTAAAATACGATATATGCGGCGTTAGCAAAACAATCCCAAGAAGACATCCTAGTCTTGAGTAATCGATTTGCAGATATTGCACAGGATCTTCAGTCTAGTCGGTGTTTAATAATGATATACTGATTTTTATTCGATTCCAACGGCGAAGTGTCAATATAGCTCTAAAGCGTCTAACAGAAAACTTTCCAAACATTCAACGTATTCATCGCAAAAAATATGTACCGAACAGCATTCATATTTTGAATTGCTTAAAAGAAAAGCTCACGTATAACAATATACAATTTGCATCAAAAAACAATGCCATAACTGTAACAGATGACAAGTTGAGAGAATGGGCGGAAATGGAGAAAAATGTATGACAGAAGTGAGTGATAGAAGGAATAAACACAAAAGTAGAATGGAAAATAGGGGATATTTGAATCCAGTGGAAGAGGGGAATTCAGAGAATATAAGAGTAGAAGAAATGAAGGAGGAGATATTGAGAATGAACAGAAAAAGTGCGTCTCCAAAATGGAAATATCTTCAAATTGTTATCCTCTTCTTGTAAGGATGTTTTTGCTTCAACCCACCTGATGCGGAAATAAATAATGTTTTTCAGCGATTTCAGAACAAAGTGCTAAGGAACATTGTCAACGCATCATGGTACTTTAGAAACTGAGACACAGTGAGCCAAACTATTACAGAATTTGCAAAAAGTCACGAGCAGCGACTTTTACAACACGTGAACATCGAGACTATCCAGCTCCTTGACAACACCGGTCTGACAAGAAGACTGAAAAGGGCCAAAGTCATTGACCTGCTATAAGTACTAAACATAAACTATATATTTTTATACGTAGGAAGTGGAGAAACCTTCAAAAGGCAAAGAATGCCCGAGCATCCAACAGTGTACGACTTCTACCGTACAAAAACTCCACTCCCTGTTAAGATTGTATAAAATTTAGGGAGATTGGAGAGTTTGTTTGAAGGAGGCTTTAGGATTTATCATCCTCTTCAGCCTGGATATGATTCTAATATAGTCTACTTTAAATACATATTCCATAACATACGATGCTTGTACATAATTCGTCCCATATTTTATAAATTGAAACATATTTTTATAGCTTCAATTGAACAGTGTCTTTCTTTTCTCTTTGGAAGGATTGGCTCTTCTCTTATAAATAGTCAACTTATATCTTACGGTCAACTTATAGACTAATTGTACCAATATGACTACTCATCCAATTTTAGTGAAATAAAGATTTGTCTACAACCTGTTTCCTATCAGCTACAACCTCTTTTCCATGCTACAGGCTCGTACATTTAGTAAACATACCACTTAGCTTCAAATCGATCACGTGACTTGGGTCAGACAGCGAGGAGACACTGGAAGTACAGCGCCACTTAGAATTTTCTATGTAGTTTGTACTCTCTGTAGCATTGATTTAGTTCAACCGACATATTAGAATTTTTAATGGCCCCGCTATGAAAGACGAGAACAATGTCAATGCTAGAGGCAGAGCCTGGACGGCCTGTTAACTGAGCAAATTAAGTTAAAAAAATGGCCGAAAATCAGCCCAGAAGCATTCGCCAATATATTAGTATATTCGTTTTACAAAAACGTGACTTCAATGGTGAATGAAGCTTCAATCGTTCGAAGCATCCTTCAATATTTGATACATTATATTTAATACACAATATTTGATACATTAATACGTTATAAGAAGATGTAATCGAAATGGTGAATGCGCCGGGACTCTAGTGAGGGGGAAATATCTTGAATCGGGCCGTTTGGCTAAGTAAATTGAAATTTTTGTTCGTCAAAATGGCGCTAGCGCATATTTGAAATGTACAGGCAACATCCCTAGGACTAGTTCCGAGCCGAATAGCTTGGCGGTTGATGTCGTCGTTCTTTGTCGTGAACTCTCCCGTAAGAACAATTTGATGGAATTTTGGATGAAGTAATGAAGAACCAGGATGAATTTTTGAATTAATTTGTGAACGTGGTGCATGGTGCGTACCGCCATCTTGGAGCCCAGCAAGTAGCCGTGCATCCGAGTCTTGGATGTCCACGTTGACGACGATTTAAGCAGCTGTTAGAGATTTCTCAACTTCTAGTTTTACAATCGGTGGAGTTCTCCTCCAGCCACCTACGGATCATCGAGGAAACATTGGTGGACTTGTATCTTTTTGCGTAAACCCATAATTGTCTGTGCGCAGCACGCCGTATAATATTTGAAATCTATATTTTGAAAGAATTGAACAGATCTTGTTATGTATCAGTAAAGTTTTATATTTCTCATCCATCCACGGCAGTGTGAAATTGTAATCAAGAGGGGTTTGATGTTGACTTTAGTAAGCTTGGGCATAGTAATCAAATGGGGCTTCATCATGATATAGGATTTTAGTAACTTCTGGAATTGTACTTAAATTGGGTTGCATTAGAAAAAGGATTTTAGTAATTCTGAGATTGATGTATAGGGGAGGGTGTTTGCCTAAAAAGGGACGACTTATCTTTACTGACTTATTTAAAGGATCCCCAAGGGAACACGTTATAACTGAATGCAATACAAATTTGAATACTAATGCACAATTTGTGACAACATTTGCAACAAAACCTCACCAACAATCCAAGAGAAATTGATTCATCCTATTTATGGAGAACTCAATTTGCGAAAAAATTCCTATTAATAGAAGCCTTATAAAAAAATTAATCCTCCTGAATATGGCAACTTACTAAAGTATCCTCAACTACCTCAACTAATCAGTACATTCAAAGATTTGCCCGCAAAAATACTAATTAACCATTAAACTGCTGCCGGAAAACTTATCAAATTATTATTATATATAGTTACAGTTTGAAAATTGTTTATTGAGGATATGTACGAAATATAAATACAAGTTTTTCGTTTGTAGCTGAACACTCGCCGAGGTGGGTGCGCACTTGGGTAGCAAATTAAAAATGCAATGTAATCTTGGCGCGTATTATTTTGATAGATCATACCTGGTCGTCATCGTATAGCATCGTCATTTCAGTGATAGAGCAATTTAATATTGATCAAATGTGAGGGTATAAATATGTATACACATGTTTTCGTTTATAGGCGATCCCATGACGAGGTGGAGGCAGCACTTGTAGGGCGTACACTGTATATTCTACAAGTGCTGCCTCCACCTCATCCGGCGCTGTCTTTGGCTGACGTGTGTCCTTAATGCTCTGAATATTCATTTATTAGTATCCTGAATTATTAGTCGGTATGTCCGAAGATTGCCCTAAATAGGTGAAACTATAATTACAATTCAATCATTGTATTATAGAGTAGTTAACTATGTAGTACTGAGTCAGGACACCAGCGTAAGCAAATATGAAGACCGGGAAATTCATGGGTTGACGATTTCGTGCATAGGCGAATTCACAAGTCCAAAACAGTAGGGTACACTACCTATAAATTTCCTATAAATTATCTACCTATAAATTTCATGGTCTCCGTATTTGCATATGGCGCGGACAGCTTTGTAGCCCACTTTGTCGCGTCGTGCGGATGCTCTTGACTCGCTTTTTGGGTAATTTCTAAGAGAGCAGTCTGGCGTGCAAAGCACATGAACACGTCAGCAAAAGGCAGCACCGGCCGAGGTGAAGGCAGAACTTGTAGGATATACAGTGTACGCCCTACAAGTGCTGCCTCCACCTCGTCGTGGGATCGCCTATAAACGAAACCATGTGTATACATATTTATACCCTCACATTTGATCAATATTAAATTTATAGGTAGATAATTTATAGGAAATTTATAGGGTACACTAGTGTAGTCAATCTTCTTCCATTTAATCATTTCCATCTAACATTTCATAACGTTTCGTGTATGAAAAGCTTTGCTGATATCAAATAAGAATCAGAAAATGTATGGACAAAGGAAAGCGAAGAAGTAAAAAAAATTCTTTAGCTTTTGTGTATCTATCAATTTTTCCTACAATTTTTTCTCATTCACAGCGATTATAATCCGAGATCGAAATATACTCAGCAGACTGCATTAAGATTATCCGCTTATTAGATCTTAGCAAAAAGCTATAATAGAGAAATTTGGATCATGAAGGAATATTTGTTCAGACAGAAATAGAGAAAGAGAGAGAAATATGTTGAATCAAACCGGAAAGTAATTTTCTCGGTATTTTTCAATTTGTGACATATTTTTCTTATCATTTTCGCAGCACAATTCTTATAATGCACAATAATTTAATATGTTTTATTAAATTATTACAAAATCCATAGTTTAATGAATTTCTGGCTTAAAGCTTTTTTCATGCCAATCGTAACAATGCCAATCGTAACGTGACAGTACAGTAAAAATCTACGTCACAGAGCAATACGTACCAACTTGGTTAAAGAGTTTGTTCAGTACATAATTCATAAATACAGTAGTGGTGCCAGCACTGATCCTTGAGGGATTCCTATATATATGGTACATGTTTTAGGTCTAAACTATTTGTTTTTAATATAAGATTGGGCTAGTTCGTTTGTTTTCCCCTTAAAGCAATTATCTCCAATAGTAACCCCTTGTAATCTGTTGGTATAGGATAGGTTGAATAGGTAAAAGGTCGGGTAAACCAGACAGTTGCAGATTAGAGTCCGATGAACAAAAGTTCTTCTGCTCTTGCGTGGCCTAATCCATCCGATCATACACACGCAAGTTGAATATTTAGGTACGTTCAATGACAAATTGCACAGTGCAAACCGGTTTTCACAGAAGTGGAGGGGGCAAGGTGACGCCTGTATGGTAGATATCTAAACGGTACTTGTGCCTAGAAATGGTGCTAGTTGTACAGGAAATGATCAAATATACACGGCGGAGCTTAAAAAAATGTCTTAAATGGTTGAAGCCAGTGATGTGATTGATACATAATAAAAAATGTTGAGCCCACTTTGTATAATGTATGACAGTGTGATTAAGGTGGGCACACACTTGCATTTTATATAAATTTTGTTGTTTGAGGTTATGTTTTGGTAGACCATGACACAATATCGGTAGATATTATGCAGTATAACCTAAATGTTGCGAAATCCAAGATGGCTGCTGTCTCAGATGTAAACAAAAAGGCAGGTGTTCGAGTTGGGCCTAAACAAAATAGCATGTGGTAACTAGATTTATAACCATATTTAAAATAAAAGTAACTAGATTTAGAAAAGTAACTAGATACTAGAAAAATGATTGTCTAAAAAATATACCAGGGACATACAAAATTGTTTGAATAAAACCAAAATGACAAAATTACCATAGCAGTACAAAAGTTTTGAAACAAAAAATGACGTCATTTGACAGTTTTGTTGAATTTTGACAGCTGCGGGAAATTAAAATATCCAATATAGTAGTTTAAAGAAGTATGTGCTACATACAGTACTTGTTGAAGTAAGTATATGCTACCTACAGTAGATGTTGAAAGAATCCGGACCCTGCAAAAGTCAGTGTATCCTCCTAGACGATGGGTTTTGGGTAACAAATGCTACAAATAGGTGAAATGTATGCGAGTAATAGAAATTATACATTTGAACCACGTTGTATAATGTGGAAATAACGGAATAAAAACAATTCCAGTCACGTTATTGTATGCAAATTATGTATAAATAAAACTTTTGATCCACTCTGTATAACGGCGAGAGATGTTAGTTGTACATATATTTTGTTGTTTGTGGTTATATTTTCATATTATATGACGCAATATCGGTAGATATTATGCAATATAACCTAAATGTTGCGAAATCCAAGATAGTCACCGGCTCAGATGTAAATAAAAAAGCATGTGTTCGAGTTGGGTCTAAACAATAAAGCACGTGGTAACTAGATTTGTAACCAGATTTAAAATAAAAGTAACTAGATGTGAAAACGTAACTAGATACTACCAGGGTTGATATAATTAAAATATATACAAGAGACATACAATTTTTTTTAAATATAAACAAAATGACATCAGTTAACAATTGTGTTGAATTTTGACAGCTGGGGCACATTTAAATATCCAATATGGTGGTTTAAAGAAGTAAATGTTACATACAGTAGTTGTTGAAGTAAGTAGTAGGAGATGGCAGTAGTGGAGGACGCTAGAACATAATAGGGGTATTAAGGTATATTAGGGGAGTATTTATTTAGGAGGGAAGTAGTAGAAAGTTAATTCTGGGCTCCCTTCTGAACCTTACCCCAACTCGATCTAAACGTAGTCTGTGACCCCCACACCACACTGTCATTTCTGATGTCTATTATAAATAGTTTATATGTTTGATAGCTGTCATTTGAAAATCTAAGATGACGGCTGACAAATAATTTTACCGATACATTACCGTGTTGATAAAAATATAAACATACATTTAGCATAACATAAGCATACATAACGCCGCGATTTTGAGGTTATAATTTTTTTAATCTATAGAAATGTAAAAATGTAATTACTGTGCACTAAATCTGGTATAAAATATAGCAACAGGCGAACCTAACATCCACGAAATATTCAACGCTAATATTAATCAATTGATTTAGTTTCGAACTTGAGAAACGCAAACCAAATAACAACTAAATCCAACCGATAAGTAACAAATCGTAAGCGGAACGAAAGCATTAACAGCGGTTGTTGTAAAGAGGCGAGAGGGACGATATCTTTTTCAATGAAGTCATTTAATCAACATGACATTTTGACAGGCCCTATTTTGTGCTAGCATTGCGCTTACTGCGTTATCCTTTAGGACGAATATTGTACATTGACTTGTAGATGGATTTTGCAAATAAGAACAGAGACGAAATTAAGTCAAATACTAAATTTATTTATATCTTTCATATTACTTTCAAAATATTTATCTTCTATCTTTCGAATTATTTTTTATCTTACTAACTTATAATTTGAATGCACATTTCTGCAATCCATTCATATGTAACTTAAAGAAACTGTTCGACCAATCGGGGTGAAATTTGGAGTAGGCAAGTGCACAAGATTTTTGTGCCAAAACTATATTTTTAGTTTTTTCTAAATCCAAGATGGCGTAAATTATTCCCATGTCCTTATCTGTTATAGACCGCAACATTGCCACATTTAATATTTTGCAATTTTTTTACATATCTCAGAAATTTCTAAAGATATCTCACTCGACTAAACTTTATTGAATAGGCTACATACATAAAGCTCTTCTGATTTTGCTTGAGACAATTGAGACGATTTTGTTTGAGGCTTACACCTCGCAACATATTTCTTTACATGCAAAACTGCACACACGAATTTTCACATGTTCGCGAACACTTCACGACGCGTACGCGAGCATTTTGCGACATATTTCTATATACAAAATTGCTCGCACGAACTTCCTCATGAACGCAAACACTTTACGATGCGAGCACGAACGAACATTTCGCGACATAGTTCCATATAAAACTACACACAATCGGCGGGAAATTTAAATTTTTGTGGGGGCCGAAGCCCGCATCGGGAACTATTTTGATGAGACTACTCATAGATCTTCCTGTATCATCGTTCGGCTATCTTCGGTTAATCATTGTTCGGATATCATTGTATGCTGTTGATAAAAATGAGATTGAGAGAGAGAGAGAGAGAGAGAGAGAGAGAGAGAGAGAGAGAGCAGCAATATGGAAACCAAGCCCCGGCTGTGTTTGCATATATTATCTCGTCGATTGCACACATTTATATCATAGCATTGACATAAGCTCTATGCGAAATTCAAAAATGATTCTACCAGGTTTACTCTAAAGTAATGTACAGGGGTGGTCAAAAAATTTATAAAAAGGAAACTAGATTTGTAAATAGATTTTAAACTAACTAAATTTGTAAGTAGATATTACCAGGGAGCAGACACAAATATATTGTACAGGGATGATCAAAAAAATTATTAGTAATATTTTTTAACATTACTAGATTGGTAACTAAATAAATTTAAATCTGCATTTGAGGTTAAACTAATTTTATAAAATGATCTCTACACTTGATTGAATTGCTACCTATTACTACATGGGCATTCTATAATGATGTCACTATACACTACAGTGATGTCGAATGCAGAGTGTATAAAATTACTTAATAAATACAATAGATTGAAATATAATTGAGGAGCGCTGAGAGTTTATTTTGTACATATTCTTTATACATCTTTGGATAAATCTTCTTTGGTTTGTACGTCTTGTTTAGTTTAAAAGCAGCTGCCCCAAGTCATCACAAAACTGGTTTCAAAATATTCTAATTCCTAATAAGTAGTAAATTCAAAGATATCTATTAAAGTGTCTCCGTCTAGCATATACCACATACTTCTTCTTTCGTTTAATTTCAAATGTGCCACCCAGCAAAGAGCATAGTTTCGACAAAATCAAATAATTTCGAGATATTTATTAAAGTGTCTCCATCTTACATAATTCATATAAAACTTCTTTGGTTTAATGATAAATGCTCCAACTCATCAAAAATCGTAGTTTTGAGAAATTCTAAGTATGAATTACCAGATAATCAAAGCCATCTATTAAAGTGAACCAGATCCCTTATATGATCCTTTATATGAACCAGATCCCCATTCTTTAGTTTAATATCAACTCCTTAGAACACCGAGTTTCATGAAATTCTAATTATGAATTACCAGATAATTCAGAGATATCTATTAAAGTGTCTCCATCTTATATAAAGCACATACAACTCCTTTGGTTTGATGGCAAACGCTCCAACTCACCAAGAAACGTAGCTTCAAGGAGATTTAATTAGGAATTACCATATGATCAGAGATATGCATTAAAGTGTGTTCAACTTATATAAACCATATAACTCTTCTTTGCTTTAATGGCAACTGTTTCAACTCACCAAAAAGCTTATTGTCAAGAAATTCTACTTACGAATGACCAGATATAATTCAAATATAATTATTAATGTGTGTCACTCTTACATGCACCACATACCTATTCTTTAGATTAATAGCAACTGTTCTAACTCATCAAGATTCTTAGTTGCAAGAAATTTTAATTACTGTTCCAACTCATCACAACTCATAGTTTCAAGAAATTCTAATTACGAATTAGCAGATAATTCAAAGAAATCTATTAAAGTGTCTCTACTTTACATGAACCAGATCCCCATTTTTTAGTTTAATAGACGGTGCTCCAACTCGTCAGAACACAAAGTTTCAAAAAAGTCTAATTACGAATTATCAGATAATTCAAAGTTATCTATTAAAGTGTTTGCATCTTACATAAAGCACATACAACTCCTTTCGTTTTGATGGCAAATGCTTCAACTCACCAGGAAACGTAGCTGCAAGGAGTTTTAATTAGGAATTACCAGATGATCAGAGATATGCATCAAAGTGTTTTCAACTTACATAAACCATTTAACTCTTCTTTGCTTTAATGGCAACTGTTTCAACTAAGAATAACCAGATATAATTCAAAGATATCTATTAAAGTGTCTCCATCTTAGATAAACCAGATACCTCTTCTTCCTTTTAATGGAAAATTTTAGTTACTGTTCCAACTCATCTAAAAGCATAGTTTCAAGAAATTATAACTACGAATTACCAGTTAATTCAGAGATATCTATTAAAGTGTCTTGATCTTACATAAACCATATAACTTTTCTTTGCTTATTGGCAACTGTTCCAATTCACCAAAAGCTTTGTTTCAAGAAATGCTCATTATTAGTTACCAGATCTAATTCAAAAATATCTATTAAAATGTCTCCATCTTACATAAACCACATACCTCTTCGTTGGATTACTAGTAAGTGTTCCAACTCATCAATAAGTATAGTTTCAAGGAATTCTAATTACGAATTACCAGATAATACAATTAAAGTGATAATATCTATTAAAGTGTCTCCATCTTACATAAACCATATAATTCTTGTTTGCTTTAATGGTAACTGTTCCAACTCATCAAAAAGCTTAGTTTTATGAAATTCTAATTACAAATTACCAGATATAATTGAAAATCACCTATTAAAGTGTCTCAGTCTTAGATGAACCACATACCTTTTAATTGGATTAAAAGCATCTTTTGCAACTCATTAAAATGCTTTGTTTCAAGACATTTTAATTACTGTTCCAACTCATCTAAAAGCGTAGTTTCAAGATATTCTAAACACGAATTACCAGTTAACTCGCAGATATCTATTCAAGTGTCTTCATCTTACATGAACCATATAACCCTTCTTTGCTTTAACGGCAACTGCTCCAACTCATCAGAAAGCTCAGTTTCTAGAAATTCTAATCACAAATTACCAGGTGTAATTTAGAAATGTCTATTGAAGTGTCTCCATCTTGCATGAGCCACATACGTCTTCTTTGGATTAATAGCAACTGTTCTAACTCATCAAAATGCTTAGATTAAAAAAAATTTAAACACTGTTCCAACTCATCAAAAGTCATAGTTTCAAGAACTTCTAATTACGAATTACTAGATAATTCAGAGATATCTATTAATGTGTCGCCGTTTAACATAAACCGCATACCTCCAATTTGGTTTAATTTCAACTGTTCCAACTCCGCAAAGAGCGTAGTTTCAAGGAATTCTAATTACGAATTAGCATATAATTGGAAGATATCTATTAAAGTATCTCTATCTTACATAATCCATATTAAATTTGTTTCGTTTAATAGCAAATGCTCCAACTAATCAAAAAGCGTAGTTTTGAGATATTTTAATTACGAATTACCAGAAAACGAATTAAAAGATATCTATTAAAGTCTCTCTACTTTACCTGAATCACATTGCTCTTCTTTAAATTAATAGCAACTGTTCCAACTCATCAGAATGCAGAGTTTCAAGAAATTCTAATTAAAGTTCAAAGACAGTATCAGAAAATTCAAAGATATCTAATACAGTGTCTCCATCTTACATAAAGTACATACAACTCTCTTGGTTGAATAGCAAATGCTCCAACTCATCAAAAAACGTAGTCTCAAGGAATTCTAATTACTAATTAGCAGATAATTGGAAGATATCTATTAAAGTGTCTCAATCATACATAATCCATGGTTTAACCTCAAATGCTCCAACTCATCAAAAAGCTTAGTGTTGAGAAATTCTACTTATGAATTACCAGATCATAAAATATATGTATTCAAATGTCTCTACTTTACATGAACCGCATTCCTCTCCTATAGTTTAATTGTTCCAACACGTAGTTTCAAGAAATTCTTATTATGAATTACCAGATGATTTAAAGAGATCTATTAAAAAGATCTATTATCTATCATAGGGGCTGTAAGGGGCGAAAGCGCAAGTAGAGATTCAATTGCTAGCCCAAAAGTCAACCTCACGTGCTCGAGTGGTGGCAAAGCTTACCAACCCGGTGCACCCTGCCAAACAACTGACGAGGCTCTGACGACCGAGTCACAGCGAGTATAATTGTCCATCCGAAGCTAAGGAAATGTGGTTTCGAGAAAAATCTCCCCTATCAACCCGCAATGGCCAGCGTGATAGGGA
>WYDF02317534.1:0-14620 GCA_009867245.2 Adranes taylori
GGTAATTGTTGATTTGTAAATTATTTGTATATGTGTAAATTACTATGCCAAATAAAGGTTATTATTATTATTATTATTATTACACTACACCGTTTATTAATAAAAATGAATTGTGTTCATGTGAGGCGAAACAGAAACAGCTATTTAATGGAACGCGAAGATATTCTTCTTTGGTGACGACGCAAAAATACTTTTTTGAAAGGTGTAACCTGCGGCCCATCAAATCTGTCTGATAAAGGGATGCGTTTAATTGTGTTGCATATTGGTTCGGAAAGTGGTTTCGTACCTGGGGGATTTAATGTGCATTGAATGGAAAAAAAATCTTCTGACTACCATGACGAAATCAATGGCGAGACATTTAAAGAGCGCTTTGAAAATGTTCTCGGTAAACTTGATGGTAACTGCGTAATTGTTATGGATAATGCGCCTTACCATTCCGAAAAAAATCCAAAGCTTCCTACAAGACATGGAAAAAAAGGAGACACCATAGGTTGCTTGAAAAGTAAAGGCAGTAATGTAGATGAAAGCTACATAAAGCTAGAATTTTTAAAAATTATCGAATAATAAACCTTAAATACGTAATAAATGAAATCGGAAAAAAAGTACAATAAAACTGTACTCCGGTTACGACCATATCACTGCGTATTAAACCCCATAGAACTTGCATGGGCTATGGTTAAATCTTTTGTAAAGGCTCGTAACACAACTTTCAAGCTTGAAGACGTAAAACATTTATTAGAAGAAGCAATCGAAAATGTTACACCAGAATATTGGAAAAATTTTGTCTCACATGTGAAAAAGAAGAACAGAATCTTTGGAACGTCACTATATCACAGATAATGCATTAGAAGAAATATCTCCACTAGTGATAAATGTTTCTGTAGAGCCCGACTCTGATTCTACTATTTCAGAGTAAACGGTCCAGTTATATGAACATTTTGGATTATTCATAAAATTAATTTGTGATTTAATTTTACGATAGTTTTCTGAAATAAGCTTTGGAGTGCGCTTGGAGACACTTTTATAATCCAGTTATATAAACATTTTGGATAATTTCTAAAATCAATATAACTTTTAAACACGCCAATAATATGACAACCCATATTACTGACAGTCCCAAGCATGCACAATTGTGAAGGAAGGTATTATTTCACTATTTTCTTCGAAATTTAAAACAATTAATTCTGTTTAATTTACTATGATTCACAAGCTTTCATTCAATCTTCTTTATTTAATTTAAATAAAATTGCACCATCGCGCATTATTTTTAAAACTGACAACATTGTCAAATGCTCCAATATCTGTGTTGATGTTTTTGTTGGTTTAGCAGTATGTTTGGTTGGATGACATAAACTAAAGCCACTCGCACATACAGTTTATATTGCGGGCAATATTTTATTTACAGCTCAATTACAACGCCCCTATCTTCTAGCTCACGCCTTTTTGTGCGTAATGAGTCATGTTCTTATCTGAAACGTGGTATAGTTTTACTACTTTTTAGTTTGAAGTACGAGGGTGGTTTGACGGAAATCTTGCCTAAGCAAGTAACGCACGATTTTTGTTTCTTTTATCATTTATTACTCAACATAGTCACCTAAGACAATATACTCTTCAAGACGACTTTCCAACTTCTGCATCCCTTCCGATAAATAATTATGCTCGTGCTCTTCAAAATAATGGAAGGTTTCGGTCATCACTTCATTACTTGTTGCAAAACGGCGTCCTCCGAGCCATTTTTTACGTTTGGAAAAAGGACGAAGTCGTAAAGAGCTATATGTGGCGAATATGGTGGGTGGTAGATCAATTCAATTTTGCCTGCCGCTAACACCTCTGTGAGCGGATGCGTTGTCATGATGGAAGAGAACTTTTTTGCGAGCCAAACCAGGGCGGTTTTTTTTTCTTCAATTTGGCGTCAAAACGGTCCAATCATGCTGCGTACTAATCGCCAGTTATCATTTTCCCCTTTGCCAAATAATTAATAAGAATAATGTCTATCGCATCCCAAAAAACAGTCGCTAACACCTTACCCGCCGATCGGGTTGATTTTGCCTTCTTCCGTGGGCCTTCGTCGGTTTTTCTTCACTGCTTGGACTGTTCCTTCGCTTTCGGCATGTAGTAATGGACCTACGCTTCAGCAACAGTGACTTATCGATAAAAATAATCCTTCGGATTACGTTTAATCTTCGCTAAAAGCTTCTCCGAATCCGTCATAAGTGTGCGTTTTTTGGCCGATAATGAGTAAACGCGGCACCCATCGCGCGGATAGCTTTTTCATATCCAAATGTTTGTGTATGATGGCGAATACACGCTCATTGATATGTTTGCAACGAACAAATTATGAAATTCTGTTTCAAATTCAACCGTTGACTATTACCTATGCTGTATCTATAGTAACAAAAAACCCTTTAAAAATATTGGTGAAATTTTATTTAAGCTTACAACTCTAATTGAATTCAACTATTTACGACCTTTAGCTAATCGGTTTCTTATTAACGACCTTCAGTTAATAAGAAACCTATTCGAAGAGAAAAATATTGAAAGATTAATCATTTCGAACTGAAGATAAGATTTTAGTTAAAAAATAATTATATAGTCCCAGTAATTAAACAGTTCCATTGACAAAATTAAATAGTTCCATACATATTTTAGTCATTGCAACAATTATGACTTCTCAAATCGACCTCCGCACGCATGCAAGATTTTTAAATTTCTTACTTAATAATTATTTTATGCCTAAGCCTAAACTGCCCAGAAGAATTTAACATTAAATGATATTGGTAATTTATGTTTAATCTTTTCTTTCAAATATTAAGTATTATTTATTAAATGAGATTATGTTTTTAAGTCAATTCCTTTTTTATTTTTGATACCTCTCGCAAAATTTAAGCGACAAACCCCCAAATCGTTACCCTTAAAAATGAGACACAACGTTATGTACACATTGTATTTTGAAAAAGGCTAAAATGCATTACACACCCACTGGACCTGAATAATTCTATTTACTCTTTAACCATGATGTAAATTTGAATTGAATGAGGGTTAAGCTCCATTCCTCTTCTACGTCCGACTTATATGGCTTTAAAATTCATATATAAATTAATATTTGTTTATACGTGATGTTTAGTATTGTAATATTGTAAAACAGTAAACTCGCTAAGAACGGTAAAATGAAAATAAAAAAGCATGTGATCGCGTTTCGCACGTCTTTGCTGCGCAACGAGAGTTATGCGTTTCTATACTAATTAACGGTTAACCTAATCAACAATGAAGCGAATTAAATGTAGAGATGATTATGTTAAATTTTGCGCTTATTTGTAAAGGCATGAGATTAACAGCAGAACGTGTTTTTTAACATTTATTATTATAGCAAACTAGTAAAATTATAAACAATTGTAATATACATAACCAACCATCATTTGGTACGTATTTTACCTTTATCGCTGTCTCTAAACAAGTTACATCACTTGGTCCTCTATCCATAGTCGAAATACATTTTAACAGCACTATTCTCGAACAAAACAATCAAACATGCTAAGCACTAAAAACATATTATGTTACACAAATTTATAAATTAATCCGCACATAGTTATAAAAATTTTATAGATCCAATTAGATTGCGTCCCGGAAGAAATAGTATAATAATAGTTAATAGTTCTTCAAGCGTTCTATACTAAACGAAAATAACCAAAGTGCATTATGGACAGCCAAACATACATAAGTGATCGATAAAAACTTTATCTACTGATAAGAGAAATTATTCATAGAAAATTGGTAATTTTTACACATTACCTTATGTATTTATATTTGAGTTAGAATACAATATGCGTTGACTGCCATCAATTGTTCAATAATCATCAGTTGCGTGTGTGTCGCTATTAGGGGAACAAATAAATAAATTTAGACAGAATATGAACTCAATATTAGTTAGTATTGACTTAATTGCATTAAACAATCACAATTTGATGAATAATTTTAATAAATTTGATCAAACACAATAACTTACAAAAAATTCTAAATTTAGGTGTACGAGAGCTGTTTGACGGAAGAGTGCCTTTTTAAAAGATGGCAACACTGTCGGGATGATGACTATCGCTAACATCTGATATCTTTCATAAGCCTTACGTTTGACAGTCGTTTAAAGTAAACAATTTGTCAATTTCTAATTAAAAATGGCTAAGGAATGTCGTGTTTCAATAAAACATAATTATTTTCGGGGAAAAAATATTAAAGAAACGAAAGTATTATTGTGAATCTGCTCCTTCACATGATATGATGTGCTGCCTACACAAGTGGTCATATGACAACGGATGATCTTGAAAGTCCTGGGCCTTCAAAAACTGTTATAGTAAAATCCACATTGAGATGGCAGTACATGGATATAGGGAAACATGGTGCCGGTCTTATGAATATTGTAAGATTTGCTTATTTTCTAAAAGAAGCAGGGCCGTCTTCACTATCATTTACAAATATTTCAGATTTGGTTGAAGACTTTGTTGACACTTTATTGGCTATAATGGAATGGTAAGGTACATTGTTTATAGCGATGACAGAATTTAGCTGTAAATTAAGTAAAAGTTATCAATCCATTTCTGAAAATTTACCCCATTCATTTGAGTTTTAAAATGAAAACAATTTGTTAATTAATCCTGGTATATACTCATTTACAAAATCCGATTCATCTTGCGGGTCGTCGTTTAATGATATTATAATAGGCTCAATGTCATCTTGCATGTTGTCTATTTTCCAAAAATTGTTTTTGATTTTCATAACATGATTGACATAGCTTTCCCAATGTCCACTGCTTTGCACTTTTTCATAACCTTTAGAAATTAATTTCTTAACATCGTTTGCTTTGAAACTTGAATTGTTAGAGAACACGTACCGTTTCACTTCACTCCAAATCATTTCAATTGGGTTTAGTTCATAGTGATAAGGAGGGAGTCTTAAAATGTGAACATCGACGCGGTATTCTTCGTCGATGTGATTCCTGTATTTCTCAGCAATACATTCAACTTTGTATTTGTTATAACTGGCATTAAATTCATTAGCAGTTTCCAGAAGTTCATTTTTTATATAATCTTCCTCAAAATAAATATTCTTCTCATATAGCCATTCTTGAATTTAACATTTTCTCCAATACGGTTTAGGAAACCACAATTTTCTAGAATGGTAAGAACCATTGTCCATTGCAATCACATTTATTTTTATTTTTTGAAAGATTCGGTAATAATGTGACTTCAAACCATTTCTCAAATATGTCCCCGGCCATCTCTTCCTGGTAATCTTCTACAGCTTTTTTAGTCAGAAACGTCATGCCAGCACCTTTAACGAATCCATCTTTGTTTCCTGCATGAACTATAACAAATCTTGGTCCTTTCCTTGTCGGAAGTTTTAAACCGGTGGTAATACCATTTACAAGTCATGGGTTTTTTTAGTTGTACCTTGCCATAGTTGTCCATTGGTAGTTCCAGTATTAAGGCTTCTTGGTTCCTCATTATTTTAATTTCCCAAAGAAACTAGGGCCTGTAAACGATTATTTCCTGTTTTTCTATTAATACTGAATGTTTACCCTGCTTATCGTGCAGTAGTCTTGCACTAGTCTTGCAGTAGTCTTCTCAGTTACAAAAATTCGTAAGATGTTCCATTTTGTTAATTTTTTTTTTAATACGGTGTTAAGAGTTGGAGGAATATTGTTTATAAAAAATCATTCACAACGTTTCTTATACCTTCATCATATTTATTCTCACGGCCACTCAAATAACCGGGTCTTTTTTCTTCTTCTTATGGGAGTTACAAGTGGCCGATTTTTACTTTCATGTCGATTCTGGAATACTGTTCGTTCACCAGTCATAGTAGAAACTTCCCGTACTATTTCTAATACACTTTTACCACTGGTATTGTTGGACAAATAGTTAAAAACATTTAACACTACATGCTTGCACTTGTAATTTAATAATTCATCCTGTTTAAATTTAACTACAGTTGTGGCCATTTTCATGTCGATAACAACATATTGTTATATATCCGGGATGGACAAATACGGCCCCCTAACTGAATTTTGGAAATTGGTTCCAGACGCAAAGTATGTTTACTTAAACGAAGCAGAATGTTGACTATTATAGTTTCAGTTTAATTTTTAATACAAATTAAATTAACTGTCATTTCTACATAATGCCATGTCGAATGACATTAAATGTTTGCTGATTGTTATCGAATTATCGTGTGACGGACCTGAACGTTTTCACGTTTAAACCGCTAAGCTAAAGAAGCTGAGAGAGCAGGATTGATGCATAGAAGCCTTTTAGGTATAAAATTGACAAAATAGATGATTCACTATTGAAGATCTTTGATGATCCAAATTTAATACGCCATCAGGAAACACGTCAGAATTGAAGCAAAGGCCACTTGCTGATGCAATTTGCACTTGCTGAATACATATTCATGGTATCGCTGGTTACATGGTAAAATATCCGGTTTGAAGCAAATATTGCAAGTAAAGTATTTCAAAAAAAGAATGCTGATATAAATTCAGCAACAAAACAATATTAAAATAACAGAAGTATTTTATATGATGCAGAAGTGATGAGGGATTTGAACAGGTTTTAGGTGATGCTGTTGAGCTAGCAAAAGGAGCAAAAATTTTACACAGAAGTTTGTAGAAACGGAATCTCAAAATCCAAAACAAAATTTAAAGTAGCTTTCTGCTATCCTGTGCTAGACAGGGTTTTACAATCAATTGAAGAAAGAATCCAAAAAGGGACGGTATATATACTATTAATCAAAAAACGGCTGCAGCCTTAACCCGCATGGGAAAAAATTTGAAAAGGCCATGACTTACAATACTAATAAAGATATTGATGCCAATGATCTTTGTAAATGAACTGTATACAATGGCTCGAAGACTTACAAAATCCGTTCCACCAATGGAATTTCTAACATTTATAACCTATGTTTAAATAAGAAATTGAACAAAAAAACGGTTCCATTAATATGTAGCATACTTCAATATCATCCATATATATGTTTGAGGTTAAGTTACGGAGAAAGAAGTGCTTTGAATGTGATGGACAGCATTTATATAAATTGAAAAAATAATAAAGAAAAAACTTCCTATGACCTTATGTTATGCTGTAAGACAATAAAAATAAATGCAAAATTGAAGTAATATGTTTATTAAATTCAAGAGAGAACACGCATTACATTATTATTACAGCATTTTAGATAAAATATGCGTATTTATTTCGTTGTTAGTTTAAATTATCTTACAAATATTTAGATAAATACATACTTGATGTATTTAAAATTGTTTGGACGACAATTAGTCATTAATTGAACATTTGCAGATATAATTTGTTGTGTTGTTAAAGATAGCAAATTATCTGTATCTTGCAAAACGTAACACAAATAATTTCAAAATATGTATAATCAGTAAAAAAAATAGTAAATTACAAATCTAGTGACATGCTCGAGAATAAAATACAATCAAATATACCCATACACCGGAGATGCACAATGCCATCAAATTGGGAAAGTAGCTGGCATGCGCCAGTAAATGTCATACTGAGGATACATTTGCAACTAAACTTGCATGCAAGCAGCTTCGTGGCATGCCTGTAAAGCTTGGATACACATGCCATTTTAAATTAGGAAACAAAGAGCTCAATATGTTGGTAAAATTCCGGAAAGTACTGATAGTACTTTTGGTAGGAAGCTATGAAAAATTCAATAGGGCGAAAACCAATAAAAGCCCATACAGAGGACTTGAAAGTTAATTGAAAATGAATTTTCCAATTTTTATATAAAGGGGGAACCGTTGCCCGTATTAAGTTTATATAGTTTAGAATTTATAAAGCAAAGAATATTTGCAGTTAGGTTTTTGTTTGAGTTCATTATTACCAGGATTTCCAAAGAATAATGTCTATTGATTTATATAAGTATCTACATTGATTTATTTTTGTTGATTTGGTATAACTTGACTGCGCAAATATTTATTTCTATTTCTGATATGTAGGAAAATATTGAAAATACTTTTATTTTCATTGAACATTATTGAATGATAATTTTGGGTTACTAATATTTATTAATTTTATTTTCACTTGTCGATTTAATGTTATTTTTCTAATTTCTATTATATTGACTTTTATTTCAATATTTTATTTCACGAAATAAAATGCGCTTTAAAACATTTAGAACATGACATTTTCATATTGGTAACATCTAAAATGTCTCTATGGGAATCAAGATTAGCAGTATTCTTGCCGATGGAAATAATAATTTCTAGCATATTATCGGAAAAAATGAGCCTCATAGGAGCCGACGCTAAATAAAGTTTAGGAGATAGCTTAGCGATAACGTACTGATTGGACTGTGTGTTACCTCATGGAAGTAGGGAAAACGGCTTTGATTGACGGTGAATCGATAATAGGTACGGAAAATCCTATAAGTAAGGGGAAAGTAGTAAAAAGTGCTGATAGTAATTTTGGTAGGAAGCTATGAAAAATTCAGTGGGGGGAAACCAATAAAAACCCCAGAATATTGATTAATTTTTATTAATATTAAGGTATTTTTATTCCGACTTGTTGAATTCATGTTATTTTCCTGACTTAATTCCTATTATATTCACTTTAGATCTATTATAATTTCATTTAATTATACAAAGTTAAATAAATTAATCTCGGAATAAATAGTTATCAGAAAAATAGACACGTGGAATGAATCAAATGCAAGTATTACTTTGTAGATGAATGGTAAACTAACCACTACGCAAAAGAACTAGAAACGAGTAGAAGAGAAAATAAGTCTTAACGCGCATGAGAACAACCCCTAACGTCAATTCGCGAACATTGAGGATAGGCGTCTTTTCGTTCATGAAATTAGAGAGAGAGAGAGAGAGAGAGAGAGAGAGAGAGAGAAGGAAAAAATAAATTAAATAATGGCTTCTAATAAGCAGAAGTGAGATGCATCAAACTTCAGCCAAATTGTCACGAAACATGGCGCAACCAACCGACCTGAAAATATATAAAAGAAAAACTCTGTGGGAAAGGGATTCAGATTATTTTACCTGAATCCCTTCAGGTAAAATACCAATGACTTGACCAATGACCAGTCTATTTCAAACATTTTATATAAGTTACGCGTATTGTCCTTTATCAATTTATTTGTGTTGTGAGAATTATTGCAGACGTTTGATGTAAGTAGGCGATTATTTTATTATAAATCTTTAATTAAGATATTGAAACAACTTAAGTTCTATTGATTTTATTCCGAGTAAATAACTTTATTCAATTTTATTCAACTAATTCTCACTTAATAACAAGCATACAATTAATTACCTTTAATGTAGATGTTGCTTACTAGTTTTTATATTTACTTACAAGTCGTGACTAAAGTTTATCGTTGCAAAATAAATCTTTATGAAAATCTAATAAATCAGAATAGCGCCATATTTTGTTATGTTGTCTGTGAACCAATTCCTTATTAACTACTCTTCTATTATTATTTATTAAAAGTTGCTTGATCGTTATTTTATTTTGTCTAATCAGAAGAAAATTGTGTTGTATCCGTATTAACATTTATGTAAATGGAACAAATCTTTATCAGTATTTGTTTTATTATTTAGCAATATTCGCAAATTCAGAATAATCGTATTTGTTTATTGCATGTAAAATAAATTAATTTGTTGTTAATAGGTATTTTAAAACCAATAGTTTTATTATAATTATATTTTATTAATTATTGGGCCGTACTTGCTTCATCAAGATTGAATCTTGGTTTTAATCAAGCAAGGTTCTATAAATTAGTGCTGCTATGTCAATTTTATGAATGTACTTGAACCGATTATCAATCGAATTGATGGATTCGCACAGAAGAACACACATTTAATTGATGAACAACAAATTGGCCACCGGCTTATAACTTATGAATAATGATATAAAAAGCAATTTTGTTTATTGTAAAAAATTATTATATGCTAAAAACGCTAGCAACTTGTAACTTTTTTACAAATGAAAGCGTATTATTATTATTACATACATACATACCGTGGGTCTGTAATCCTGTAACATAGCAAAGAAAGATTCTCCTGTACTAAGTGCTGTTCCGCTGCCAGCTCCACCAAATGGTACTGGTCGCAAATAAGCAGTGGTATTGTTGTGTTTGTGTTGCGGATATAATGATTTGGATCCTGGTGAAGAATTCGCCGAATGTTTTCCACTCGTGTTTCGTGGAAAACCAGCCGATGCACCACTGACACCGGCAGCAAGCGCGTTAAATCTATCAATGAGGACGTTGGCAGCGTTACCAGTGTGCGATGAGGATGATTGAGAAATGCAACCGCCACCGCTTTCGATGACATCAATAGAACCGTGAGAGCCGTATTCTCGTCTAAGCGTCGGCGATGTAGCACCTAAAAAAATAATATAAATGCATGAATATTACAGAACTCTCATAGTAATGTTAAAATCTGTAGAATATGATAAATTTAATAAATAACAATAGTGAGAAACCAAAAGAAGATTGCTTATTATCGATGTGGGCGATATATAAAAGTTAGAAGTTCGAGGTTTTTTTTCGAGACATCCTTAGAAGTACGGTATTTACATGATAATTTCCTTACTGATACACCAAATTCGTATTAAGCTCTTCCTAGTTATTTTGAGTAAAAATTCGTGGTCTTTCAGTTTTGATAGATTTAAACACGGTATCCCTTCTTCCTATTCGGTTATTGTTCGCTAACTCTTCTAATTGAGATATTTTGCAAATGACTTGATCCATTAACGTTTACAAAATTAGCAATTATTTGTGATTTTTGTGAATTCATAGTGAAGTATTCGACCGACTAAAATGAATTTTGTGTGTTAGTAAGCAATATTTTTAGACAGTGAAATAACTTTTAACATTTTACTCTAGATCCCCCAAAAATTCAGCATTTATGCTGAGAGGCTGACACAAACTCTCCAATCTCCCAACAATATACAATCCCAACAGGGAGTGGAGATTTAGTGGGTAAAAATCCCACACTGTTGGATGCAACGGGCATCCTTCGCCTTTTGAGGGTTTCTCCACTTCCTACGCAAACAAAAAAAAAGTACCAAAAAGCCAAAGACAGAAATATCTGAAGAATATACATGAAGGACATTTCGGGTTAAACAAATCAAAACTAAGAGCCAAAAGGACCATATAGTGGCCAAATATTAATAGGGAGGTAGAGAACATAGTGACAAATTGTGAGCAGTGTTTGAAAAAAAAACAACAGAAAAAGCCACTATTAAAGTTAGAAATTCCAGCTCAGCCGTGGAGAATGATAGGAGCCGAATTGAGTCAATTAAAAGATCAAAATTATTTGGGCAGTCAAGATTATTAAAGTACATATCCAGAAGTCAAACTATTGAAAACAACGAGAGGAATAGATGTAGTAAAGAAATTGAAAGAAATTTTCGCACATCACGGAATTCCAGAGGTAATACGATCGGATAATTGATCATGTTCTACCAGTTATGAGTACAGAAAATTTTGAAAGGAAAATCATATTGAGAGTAGGACAAGTAGTCCTTATTATGCACAATCGAATGGATTAGCAGAAAGTGCGGTAAAACTAATTAAAATAATTTACAAGAAATGTAATGATCCGTGGCTAAGATTACTCGCATATCGCAATACACCTTTATCATGTGGGGCATCACCAACAGAGTTGATATATGGAAGGAATTTAAAGGAACAAAAATGAAAACCACAACTGCTAAACCACAGAACAATATTTAAAAAAATAATGGAGGAAAAAGAGAGGACAAAAACAAATTACGAGAAAAGGTAAAAAGCAAGGGAATTTCCACCACTAAACACACACTCGAAAGTGTGGATATACGGAAAGGAGAAAGAAGATAGAGTGATAGGCAGAAGTGCAGAACCAAGGTCTTATATATTTAAGGAGGAAAATGGGAAAGTAGTAAGAAAAAATAGAAAATTTTTGCAGCCTTTGCCAAAGGAGAAGAGTCAGGAAGTAAGGAGAGGAGTGAGGAAGTAATGGGAAGGAAAAGTGGAAGGGTGGGAAAATCAAACTTCGATAAAGAATACGTATATTACTAAATTTCTAAAAGAAGGGAAATGTAGGATACTGTGAATAAAATTGAGATGAAGGGAGCGAGGTGATCAAAGAGAAGAAGAAGAAGGACGTTTTTTCGGTGTAATAATAGATAATATTAGAATGATGATAATGATAACCTGTATAATAAATGAGTGTGTTTACAATATAATATTTGAGCCTTTGAATAAATAATCAAAAGCAAAACCTAACACTTAGAACACCAACACCTTAGATTTGAAAAAAACATTGGAAAGCCTTAGTGTAGGATAGTGCGAAACTAGGCAGGCAAAAAATCAAAACGATTACCGACCTGCTAACAGGACATGTACCTCTAAGGGCACATATGAGGAAAATGTGAGTAACACTGTGCCTGAAAGAAAACAAGATAGGTCAACGTGTCATATATATGAGTCTGAAACATTGGTATCTAAAGAAATAGCAACGAAAATTAACTCTGTAGTGATATAGAAACCCTGTAACCAGAAAATATTGCAACTGATAGAAACACTGCCATATTGGTTCGAACAACTAACCAATGTTAATAATTTCGCTGGCAGCAATTGAATCTAATAATAATGATTAGAAGCACAATTAAAATATTACGAGCATAAAACTCACCTGAAATTGATATCGGATCTCCGTTGCGACTAGTTCGTCCAAGCAGTTCTAAACTAGAATTGCTTCGATGCAACAATAGTCTATGATGATGGTGGTGATGGTGATGATGATGCGGTGGCTGCCCTTTTGTAATTTCGTCTGGGCTGGCACGATTATAGATTATATTAGGTTGACGACGATGAGGAGTTGATGAAGTACTAGAAATTGATCTGGAGTCTGCAAATTAAGTAAAAGAGTAAATTAACTTTATCCTTAACAAAATATACAAAACAAAAAACTTTATTTGATTACACAATGAGATAATTAATTAGAATAAAGCAAAAAACAACAAAATAAGAATATTTTAATAATAAAAACAGTGGTGAGCATACAAACTTTAGATGTAGCATTAAACGTTCTAAAAGATATTGCAATCGGATAAACGCAACGGTATGCATTCTGCAAAAAGTTATGTACGTCCAAATGTTCAGCCGTTAGATTCGTAGATTTTAGGAAAATGAAAATCAAACCTCAAACTCTTTGGTTATGAAATTTCGTTAAAATCTACGCATAGAACTAAAAGTATTCAAATTAAGATGATATTATTTTTTAAAACGAATAACTATTTGTTAAGTTTGTTAATTATTTCGAAAACTGCCTATTCACATTTAAGGAAGCTAAGGAAGCTCAAATTGGCTTAAACATGAAAGGTAAGGGTCGTTGCGCAATTCTGGCATAGGTGATAGCTTTCATCAATACACTCTGCTTTCACCTCGCATCATTGCATTAGTTTATGAGACCAATGCTCTGCGAAGTGTACCACCTTCTGCAGAGCATTCTGAATTTTACATACGTATAATTGTATGTCTATATTATTAACGAAATATAATGAACTTATACTAATTAATAATCAACAAAGAGACTAACAAATTCGCTCTTGACAGAGCGCGATTAAGCAATGATGCGAGATAGCAGAAAAGCAGATGTACCCTTACCTTGCAGTTTTTAGCCAATTTGAACTTCCTGAACATCAACATGCAGTTTTCGAAACTCACTTAATAAATTGTTGTACTTAATAAAAAGTAATACCATCTATATATTCTTAATTAAAATCTGCGTGTTTAGGGCGTTTGCTACTACTAGAGATGATCTACAAAAATTGGCGAACTTTAATTGTCTAAGTCCCTAATTACATAATTCCTAATAGTTTGGATGATATGATAGAGACCCTATTATATTGTCTCTTCCTGATTATTAATTAATATAACTGCATTCAATTTCATAAGATCTCTTTAATAATTAATGCATACAATTATACGTGTATAAAATTCAAATAAAGATTTTCAAGTTGGCTTGACGATCCGAAGGTGGTGCACTTCCTAGAGTGTTAGCAATGATGCGAGGTTAAAGCAGTGGGTACTAATGAAGGCTCAAACTCTTTTGGCAGAAAGAGTCTATGCCAGAGATGCGCATCTACCCTTACTTTCCATTTTTTAAGCCAATTTGAACATACTAAACGCGATTGTGCAGTTTTTCGAAATAATTAACGGTGAGCCGGTCACTCATACTGGTAATTCAGATCGGTTTCTTAACATGACTTTGCCGGTACATTGCTAGATTTCATAAAAGCGTTTTCAAGTCCTGGACATCTGTAACAAATTGGGATTTACTTATAAGATTATGTCTATAAGGAATATTTTAATTTATCAATAAGTTTAATTTTTATCCGGAAAGCGTTAGAAGAAAATACTATGTGAGTTAATGAAGGTTTGATGTAAATCGACGATTCGATTTGTATGTCTTTTAAGTAGCAAATAGAAAAAAATATTTGGATGATTATCTATATAATAATAATAATATAATAATATAATAATAATAACCTTTATTGGCATACATAAAATACAATTAACTTAAAATCTACTTTTACATAAAAGATCCCTA
>WYDF02317545.1:0-14619 GCA_009867245.2 Adranes taylori
AACGCGTATTATACCCATCTCTAATGTTATCCGTGTATCAGCTTTGAAATGTTGTTTATATATATATATATATATATATATATATATATATATATACATGCGTATGTATATATTTAGATATATTTTTACACATTTACACGAATTTTCCGTCAGGTGCAGGTTCAGTTAAAAAGCAAAGTGAACACTTTATAATGTGCGTAATACCTATATCAACAACGATCGATATGCAGCATTAATAACATCAACTACTACATGTAAAGCTGGTTGCAATCAAAAACTAATAATTCATAAAACGAATTTTCATTTCAATTAAGTCTCGGTTTTCAAAGGCGTGATGCTCCTAATAAAGAGGATACTGATGATCCCTTACACTAATGGGTGAAATAACGCCATGCATCTTGAACAAGCCGCTTTTTAAGACTTTTCTTGTGATTATTGATATTACGTACCTATCAAAATAATGTTTATAGTTAGTTTTGTATAAAATTGTTTTAGAATTCTGTACTTATTATTGTATTTTGTAAATTTTTAGGTGTTTTGCAGAATGTTTTCTTTCCTGTTTATATTATGCCAATAAAAGTTATTTATACTCTTCTCTCAAACCGATATGCATCCAATTTTGAGATATTATACAAAGTACGCCCATTACTAAATGTGTTACAATATTTTCAACAATGTTTGAATCCGAATGAATGTTGGCTAGCGATGAATCAGATTCAAAGGTTGCAGCAATATAAAACAATATAAGCCAAAGAAACTGATAAAAAGATACTATAAAGTTTGATCATTACAAAAATGGTTATCGCTTTAATTTAAAAATTTATACTGGAAGGATCTAGGAGAAAAAGTAGTAAAAAAGTTAATGAAAGAATTAGAGGGGAAAAATCCCCATTTATTTTTGACAATTATTTTACATCTTTTACATCCTTTGCTATTACAAAAACAAAAAAGTGTACGCTTGCGGTAAAATAAATCCGACCCCACTAAAAAATTTTCAGTTACTGTTTTCAGCCGATTGTATTTCATACAAATCTCTATGCTCAGCAAACATTTAATCTCCAAAAGCCAACAAACCAGGATGAAATAAATCTTTTTCTGGGACTCAATTTTTTAATGGGAATTGAGCCACACGCGAGTTATAGAGCCTATTGGTCTAGCGCTCCAGCTCTCCATGATTCTTATATCAGCAAATTAATGTCTGTGAAAAGATTTAGCTGGTTACTTTCCAATTTACATGCCAAAGTAATCCCAAAAGGAAATGATTCGATAAGCTGTACAAACTAAGGCCACATTTAACAATTTTATCAAAACATTTTTCAAGTTGTATGTTTCCAACGAAAGAAATGGCAGTAGATGAATCCATGATTAAATTTACCGATAGTAGTTCAATCAAACAGTACATGCCGAAAAAGCCTACTAAACGAGACTACAAGATATAGATTTTGACAGATAAAAATGGATATTGCCATAGGTTCGAAATATATACATACTGGCAAACAAACTGCAAATAAAATGGGGACAAAAGTTGTTGTAAAGTTATCAAACGGGCTTGAAAATAAGGGTCATTTACTTTTTTTGGCAACTTTGATGCAGCAGCTAAAAGAGAAAGAAATATTTGCTTGTGGACTTTTAATTCAATTAAAACAAATTGTAGAGAAATGACTACAAGTCTATTTATGTAGCAACACTGGACTTTCTATTGTAAAATGGAAAGATAAAAGATGAGTTTTAATTTTGTCCAACTACCACGATCCGAAAGAAACCGTCGACGTTATAAGTAAACTTAAGGGTGGAAGTATTAAATCTAAATTATACAGCAGCTATAAAAGATTATAATAAAAAAAAAGGACTTTGTTGAAGTTTGATCAGAATTTATCAACTTATCAAGACAGAAAAAGTGACAAATGGTATCATATGGTATTCTTTTATTTTTTGGATGCATCTATAGTAAATGCGTAGGTCAGATATGAAATGTTACAGCTTCCTCCATTAAGCAGAAAAGATTTTCGAAAACGTGTAATTAACGACTTACTTGCTCCTTTTCTGGTGTAAGAGAGTAAACAGTCAACAACAATGTCACAAACTCAGATAAGAAATAAATGTTTGTACCGCTTGTCAGCCTCAGAAAGAAGTATTCGTAGGCGATGTGGCCTTTGCATCACCAAAAAGCAACAAATTCGTACCGAATCGATCTGCTCCACATGCAAAGCACCATTATGATTGTCGAAAAATAAATCATGTATTCAAACTTATCATAATAAGTAATCTGTATTTGAACGGTTGTACACATACTGCACCACACAAATTAATTAAATTTTTTATTAGTTATTAGTATTTTTCACATTTCAAAAATAAATTGAAATTCCCAAATTTTATACATTTTATTTAAAAAGTCTACCCTGGCAAGAGTTAAGCAATAGAATTTGCTGTAAGAGTTAGAATGCACATTATATAAATATAAAACACTTACCATTTGTCTGATACGATGAAAACTCTTCCCGTGAAATTGGAAAGCTTGTTCAAAAAGCACTTTATCTTCAACCGACCATTCGTCCGGAAAAGGTGTAAAATTCGCTAGATCCAATACAGCCCGATCAAGGTCATGTTTATGCCAAAACAGCATGCCCAATGCTTGTTCACCATTATAACCGTACTTGTCTTTTGCTAGGATTATGTATTCTTCCACTTAAAAAACATTATAAAACTAAAATATTTCTAATGGAAACAAATGTTCGTATTTAACTGATATTTACGTTAGAGCTAAATCGAACACTAATTTATATACACTTCGAACACTATAGATTTATCTACTTGCCGTATTTCGTTTACCTATGCAACAGTGTATCACAATTATGATGCCCTGCGAATTACTCTAGTATAGAGTGCAAGAAAAGCATGTATTATGGAAACATACAAGTTTAATGGGGGCATGATTTTAATATCTGTTTTATAATATAGAAATAAATCTATATTTGTAAGGAATTATAAGTTTGAAACAAATATAAGCTATAGTAGTACATAAATAATAGCAAAGCAATAAACTAGAATTGCTTATTATATTTTATGCTACATAAACGAATTATATTAAGAAAATAACCAGCACCAGGAAATTTGGAGAAACCTATCACCTTCAGAATCAACACAGTATTTAAATTACCTATTCTACTGATACATTTTAGACTAAACTGTATTTATCTTTCATATAGCAAATATTTTGTCCATTATTATGCATTTAGCCAGTAAGTTATTATACATGAGAAAACTTACATTTCGTTTCTGGAATATCTGCTGTTGGTGACCAAACCAATAAAGCTCTATCAGCTAATAGTTCAGGTTTACGTGTGGCCTCTGGTTGTAATTCAGGACATACTGCTTGATAATCTCTTCCAACCCGAATTTTATCTATTGGAACTAAGTACAAATCAACAATGAAAACAATAAATATCTAAATAGAATAATTTTAATACCAGTATTTTCATCCTCGCTGGTTGAATCATTTTGTGGTCCATGACCATTGGGGCTAGGTCCCCTCGATCTACGTCCATTCCTCGCGCTTTCGCTGTTTTTCTCAGCAAAAACCATGTTCACCGGAGTGCAAAAATCACTAACTTATATATGAAGCCACTGTTATTTTATTTATTCTGGTAAAGTTATAGAGGAAAATTGTGAAACACACTTTATACAAACTACTTCTAAAATAATATGAGTTTTTCTTACTTGCACCGTAGAAAATAGACTATTCGTGGCGTCAAGGTACCGTAGTTTGGATGGGAGCGTTCCGAAAGCTTTAGAGAAGTGCGTCAGTGTGTGCGTTCCAAAAATATTAATGAAATTCAATTTTATTCCATGTTTTTTAGTGATTATCAACTTTTAATAGATTTATCTGCGTTCATAGTTTTTTAAATTAGTAAATATTTATTATCACAAAAATATATTATAATTAGTAACGCACTACCTACATTTTTATGTTATTACAACTTCATTATTAGATTTTCAGTTCTTGTTTTGTTGTTATTACTTTACACTGTTCGTATGTTCTTATAACTTTTGCCATCTTTACAGATGTACAATATAATAACTTTTATTTCTCATATTATTGTTGTTATTCATATAATTTTTAAAAATGTTTTACTTCTGCCATCTCACGGAAGCTTAATTGCTTATTAATCATAGTTTTCTTGTTTTATAAATAAAATTACATGGAATTAATAGAGTTGCATATAATAATACTATTCAAGGTATAATTTGTTGCACCATCTTTCTCACATAAATACACTAATGGTTTTATTCTAATTTTACATGCCACTTTCTCTTCAATTTCAAGTACTTGATTAAGTACTAAAAATTGAAAGTCATTTAAAATTGGGCTAATAGTTCTTGGTGTATTTACACTTGTGAATTTTCATTTCCCCTATCACTTGTCAGTCTGTAAACATATTAATAATCATTTATAAGTTAAGTTAGATAATTAAAAATAAGTATAGATATAAAAAATAAGTATTTAATAAAGTCGTATCGCAAATAATATATTAGGTATAGAATCGGATACTGATTTAAGCACGATCTAAAAATCGTAAAATATTACGTTGATATACCTAACAAGCTAAAATATTTCTAAAATTTACTAAAAAAGTAGAACGTGTTCTATTTCCAACGCTGTCAAGTACTTGGCCAATGACTAAAATTGTCATTAATTTATACAAAACCAAAACTTGTTGAAGAAGCAGAAGAAGTCATTAATATTGCTAAATCTAAGTATAAGTGCTTAACTAGGGTTGCCAGTTCCCGGCTTTTCCCGCACATATACCCTTTTTTAACATGTCGGAGAAAGTCCGGGAGGGATATTGATTGATGTCCGGAATTTGCATAAACTTATACTTTTATTAAAAATTGGTGGTATAAAATGCAAATTAATTAATATCATATTTGAATCTAAAGAAGACTCGACAACAATTTTTGATCTTGTTGTGGACAATTTGAACAGGAATTGTATTTTATCCAAGTGTATTGCACTCTACGGTAATAATTGCAACGCAAATTTCGATGAACGTAGGAGACAAGGAAAAACTAAGCGGATAAAATTAATAATAACCTGATAAGAATTGGCTGTCCAGGTCATGTGCTCAACGAAGAATCACAACATCATGGTTGTGATTCTTCGTTGCCCATGGATATAATGTTTCGGTTCGAACAGAACAACACAAAGATTTTTGCGATTACATTAAAAGTTAATGAATTCATTAATTGGAATAAAATTGTTGAAATAGATTGCCACAATCAGACCTAATGTAAGAATAATTTAAAATAATCTTAAACACCTTGTAACTGACAGCACGCATACATGTAACATATATAGAGTTTTCAATCAAACAATATTTGTCCGATGATAGGTTCAGAACGGGGTTAATGTATATTCAGTTATACAAATACAATAATGTTCTGAAAAAAGAGGATGTTGATAAAGCTTAAATACCTGATAGCAGAAATGGTTATCCACACAAAAAAGTCCATTGGAATTTTTTCTCTCTTTATAGTCTCTCGTATATGATTCGCAATTTTTCGAATATTACCTGCTTAAAGAATGAATTAATTAATGTGGATGCTTCATAATGCAACGATATCTATCCACCTTATTTGTTAATAAATTTATATTATATATAAATATGAAATTATTTTTATTGGAATTAACTAGTTTATTTACTATTCTGTTTATTCTTTTGCAATAATCATGAGAAACAACATTTAATCATTTATTTCTTTTTCGAAACATGGCAACCCTATACTTAACCTTTCAACTTGGAATTTAAACTATCAAAGCCCTTACCCTACTACCGGTAATTTAAATGCCCAAGCAAAAGTTATGTTATCGTACAGAAAATAAAAAATTTAAATAAAAATACAAAGTAAAATTAAAAATATGTAAAACAAATAAAATATATATATATATAAAAAATAAATAAAAAACATATGAATAAAAAGTAAAGATAAAAATAAAAATTAAATAATAAATAAAAGCACTGCTCACTGCGAGACTGTCACTCGAGTGACAATCTCGAAGCCCCGGCTTGAGGGGTTAAAATTGGAAAAAAATTGACAAATGTGAAACAAGCTTTTCGCACTTATTCTTTACCCCAAGAAAACTTAAAATACTAAATCCTTTGTTTTTTGATATTTTAAAATTCATAACTTTGCTTAAACGGTGTATTCACTTTTACTACATTTCATTTTTCTTGTTAAGCTTAGTTCACAGACTCGCGATTTTGTAATTTCGCGAAATTTTTTATCGCAAAATCGCTATGAACTTTTCAGACTAGCGACTAAATTGTAATCTTATTTATTATTAGCGGGTTGGTATTATCGTAGAAAGGCAACTATGTTTTTAGTGTTGATATTTCACTACAGTTGAATTTAAAGAAGCAGCATGATATGTAATTTAGTCATTGTATTTCTGTGGGATGAAATCGAAATCGAGAATTGCTCATCTCTTCTGCCAATTAAATAAGAATTGTAATAGTTTATATACGCTACATAATTCATTATTTAAAATCTGAAAGAATGTTTACACGAAATTAAAAAAAATAAACTACGAACAAATCCAATATAAACTAAATTTAATAAAATGTATTGAAATAAATAGAATTAAAATTACAACAGTGCAATAAAAATGAAACAAACCGTTATAAAAAATTAAACTTAGAAATAATTAAATTAAGAATTAATTAAACAAACATTAATCGTTAATACACACATAACAAAAGTTGACAAGTGCGTCTGTCAAGTGTAAACGTCAATTAAATTGACAGATATATGACTTTTAGTTGCGATTTGTCGCAGAAAATTGAGCTGCAACCAATTTATTTCCTTCGTTGCAAAATCGCTCATTTTGTCGCCACTAAATTGACCCATTTCAATGGACAAATAGGATGTACGCATTTTTTGTAATTGCAAAATCGCGAGTCTATGAACTAAGCTTTAGTTTGCTGGTTGTTATAATCTATTTGTTACGAAACACTAATATGCTAAAAACTTTAATACTACTGTACTTCGTTAAATTTTGGTCTAAATTAATAACTTTTATTTGAATTTGAAGATGTACAAAAGAAATATATATGATAAATTCTTTTTATTTGCAATTGATTAATTTTTTTCATTTAATCCCATTAATTATTTTTATGTGGTGCCATCTTCATATAATGCATCAACTAATAAAACGTTTTAAGTTAAGTTATCTACTAATGTATTATAGTAGTTTTTATGACGGATTTTGAACGAACACGTATGACAATATCAACGTCGATTAGTTTGTAATTTCTAATTTTTTTAAAATAATTATTGTTTGTAAAGTAACTAATTTAATATTTGTATAAATATGTCTACGCTTCGTCAGAGACAAATAAGTAAGATTTAATCAATTACTAAACATGTAAAACTAATAATGTTATAATTACTTATGTACAGATGCTTTGAAACAAATGTTGAATTTGAATCAACCTCAAACCAAACTTGGGGCTTTGGAACCAGTTTGGAAAGTACTCATTTATGATAGGATTGGTCAAGATATCATATCTCCGCTCGTATCTGTTAAAGAACTTCGAGAACTAGGTGTAACATTATATGTGTGAGTTTTCATCAATTCTGTTTATATGATCATTCACTCATCATTATTTTATTAATTATTAACTCTGAATATTTTTATGGAATAGGCAGTTGCATTCTAATCGGGACCCTATACCAGAAGTTCCAGCTATATATTTTTGTGCACCTACTGAAGAGAATTTGGGCCGTATTAATCAGGATTTTCAGAAAGGTTTATATGACGTCTACCATTTGAATTTTATTTCGCCAATTACAAGACACAAATTGGAGGATTTAGCAAGTGGAGCTTTGCAAGCGAATTGTGTGGCAAATATACATAAGGTAAGATTATAATAATCTAATGTTTATATGATTAAGGAAAGTATATGATCGCTGTTTATTTATCTGTTCGTAACACATAATAAGTTTGACATTACAAATAAAAGTACAACTCCACAACATATTATAGGATAAAGCTCATTGATTATTCCAGACATATAGAAAATTTATCAGTTGATTTTCATTCCTACATTCACTATTTGTTGGTACTCATCTTAGAAGGGCACAATATTCTTGGCCAGAATACTTATTTATAAATAATTGGTTAAATTATGTACTTACGAACTTTGGCAGTAAACAATATCAAGAACAGTGTTTGTTTTAGGTTTTTGACCAGTATGTGAATTTCATCTCCTTAGAAGACGACATGTTCATACTTAAACATCAAAATAGCGATTCGTTATCATATTATTGTAAGTATCTCAGATTTTATGTTCACTATCTTGACATGATTAGTATGTTTATGTTGTCATCAATATTTGTAACTAATTGGAGTGTTCTCTTAATAAAGGAGCTTGAATTTGGAAACGAAGTGAATGACAATGTTGTATCTATATTTTTGATCTATTTTTAGCAATTAATAAAGGCGATATAAAGGATACAGAAATCGAGGAGATCATGGATATAATGGTGGACAGTTTATTTTCAGTATTTGTAACAATGGGAACAGTTCCAATTATTCGAGCACCAAGAAACAATGCAGCTGAAATGGTCGCGTTGAAATTGGATAAAAAATTACGCGAAAATTTATTTGATGCACGGTAATTAATATATTATCTATTTGTCTTTCTAAATAGAAGTTTTGTAAAACAAATGATCTCATTTCAACCTGCAGTACCGAAAAGTAAAGCTAATAGAGTTGTTTCGTTGGTAAGATTTTATTTATTAACCCGGTCACCCTTTTTACAATGATAATGTTTTAGCTTTAGTTAATTTATTCTTCATAGAATTCCTGATAAATGTTAATATACATCGTTCTAATCCTGATTTAAGATGAATAAAGAACCAATTCTTATTCTTTGGATAGAAATTGTATCAATAAATAAAGAAATATTTTTTGCAGTAATAATTTATTTAATTCGGATACGCAAGCAGGCAATTTCAATTTCCAACGACCGCTTCTGATAATTCTAGATAGGAATGTAGATATGGCGACGCCTCTCCATCATACATGGACTTATCAAGCATTAGCACATGATTTGCTTGATTTATCTCTTAATCGAGTAGTTCTCGACGAACAGGAACCTACTGGAGGTTAGAGTTTTAATAGTTATATTATTAGCAATTTATAAGTATTTATTCATGATTGTAGCTGTGATTGGCTAGAAGGATTTTAGTTAAATAAGTTTCATTAAAAGTTCTTCGTCGATTTTATTAAATTTAATTAATAAGCGTGGAGGAAGTGAAAAAAGAAGTAGGTAATATCAAAATAGAAAGTGCCGTGGGTCCTGATGTACTGTCGGTAGAGATGTGGAAGTGTTTGTAATAGAAAGGAGCAACTGCGTTGGCAAAGGGTATAAATGAGGTATGGACTGGAAGAGTGAATGTGCCAGATGAGTGGGAACAAGAGGAAGTGGTGTCAGTATTTTTAATACGAGGGTTGAATGATGCTGAAAGCTATACTGTAATGAACGGGATTTATATAATTAAATTGTATGTTAGAACTGTGAACAGGGATGAGTTAAAAAAATGTGTTAGCAGTAACTCAGACAAGATTCATAGGGGGAAAGGGCACTGCGGATAACATAGTAACAACCCAATACATAATACAAAAGAATTGGGTTCTATTTTCATCTTGTAGACTTAAATTCTGCGTTTGATAAGATAGATCGGGTGAGAGTGTAGGATAGAATGGAGATAGTTGAGTTATCTAAAAGATTAGGAAGGGCGATTAAAAAAATGTACGCTAGAACTGTAGTAAGAGCAAGGGTAGGGGAAGAAGTAGGAGGATGGTATAAGTCAAGAAATGAAGTAATAGAGGAGAGATGAGTGAGATGATAGAGTGGGTAGACAGATAGATGAAAAAGGGAGGGCTTGAAGTGAATGTAAAGAAAACAAAAATATTAGTATGTGGAAAGATGGAAGAGAAAGCAAAAACATTTGTTTTGGAGAGAATGGAGCGAGAATAGAATGTGTGAAAAAGTACAAATATTTGGAATACATGCTGAACTATAACGACTCAGACAATGAGCAAACCAGGATGCTGACAATATAAGCTAAAGCTGCAATAGAGCGAATGAAATAGGTATGGGAATATAGATTTGGTGAGGTTGAGAATTATGGAGGTGTATGTAAAGAGTATTTTGATGTCTAGTGCTAAAATATGGGGAGTGACTGAGAGAAAAGATATAGAGAAGGGGCAAATAGGATGTATGAAAAGGATAATTGGAGTAAAGAAATCGCCGCCGGATGAAATTGTACTGCAAGAACTAAATAGATTTAAGTGTGATGTGAACGGGTTTAAAAAGATGCTGAGATATGAGAGGAAAGGGATGGTGGAGGCAATGCTAGCGTTGTTAAATCGGTGCAGGAAGTAGATGATTAAAGGGGGGGGAGTATGACTCTGTAACAATGAGAGGGGAAATATTTTTGAAAGGGTTGGATGGTTTGTGGATTAACGGTATCGTAGAATGAGGGAAGAAAATTATAATATAAATGAAGTAATAGAGCGGATGAAGAATGTGGAAAATCAATAGTGGAATGTGAGATTAAAGGAATCAAGTATATAATGCGAGATTAATGGAATCAGGTATAAGTATATAATGCACGGTAATCAACTGAGTGTAGAATACCAGAATATTTGATGATGAACACTGGGTAAACGAATGTGAATGGGATGAGGAAGAAAGAAGTTTGGCTAATAATTGACAGAGTTGTTTGGGACCGCACGGGAGAGGATTATGAATAATGAAGAAGATAGTGATGGGTGTAAGGAAGATGTAATTAGAGGTAAAGTTGGAGGACGGGAGCTTCTAGGAGGTAGAGTTACTTGGTGGGGGTGTGTTGTGCTATTTCTTACACTCTATTTCGTTCTTTCTCTATTTAATGTTTTTATATATTAATGAGTTATATTGAAATATTATTGAATTACTATTATTATTTAACAGTATGAATTTATTAAATAGAATGTAAGTTGAGTGCCAATAAAGATTTATTTATTATTTAATTAACAATTTTAAATTTGAAAAAAACAAGCAAGTATTTGAAGTATTTTTAATGAAAGTTATATTTATGTATTATTGACTAGGGCTTTCGAGCCGAGGTATAAAAATTGATTTCGACTTCAGGTGTTGGCTCGATTACAATTTCTTGTTCCGGGTCTGACTCCAAGTAAAACAAAAGAGAAAACAAATATAGCCGACTGTTCTTATTAGAAAAGGGTATGTTGTAATAGTAACAAAATTGATGTTCCGAGATTTTTAGAAATCTTTAGAATTCCTGACTCCGTTTTTTATTGCTTGAGCCTGTAATTTTATTGCCGTTTATAGCAATTAATCCAATCAATCAAGAAACCTTTATTAGCGTAACTATTACATTATATAGAAAATTAATATCATGAACTTAATTCTTTCTCTATTGAGAAGGGAAGCTTCATTATCGTCTCCCCCATATTCCTGTATTCCCACCCCCACTCCAGCCTTTCATCCATCGTCTTCCTTCCTACTACTATACCCGTTCCTCCCCCTCCTCATTTCGCCCTCTCTCGGTCTATATTCTTATTTTCTCACTACCTTCTCTCATCTCATTCTCCCCTACATCTCTCTTCTTTTCGTACATTCTTCATATATTCTCATATCCATTCATCTGATTTTTCTTTCTTTCCCTCTATTCATCATACTCGTCCTTTTCTCATTACTTTCTTTTATATATCTCTCGAAATTCTTTTCATTATTTTTATTCCTTTTCCCCTCCTTACCTAAACTTACTCTCAAGTTTTTTCCTACCACCCTGTCATTATCACTCCATTTTACCCCTTCACATTCTTTAATCCAATAACTCCATTTTTTCTTCTCCCTGCCACATATTCTACATATTGTTTTTCGCAATGATTCTTTTTTTCTCATATATAAACTTGATATTAAATATCCACTCACCCCACCATTTTCACTGATCTAGCTATATTTAGTATTATACCGACAACATCAAATCTTCCTTCTCTCTCTTGCCTTTCCATATCCGTCATTCTTTCTAAACTTCATTCGCCATTTCTTTACCTCCATTCATCTTCTCAAACCATCTACTTGAAGACCATCCTATTCTCTCATTCGCTTTCATTCTGCTGTTAATCCGTTCATTATCACATTTATGTTTTCCTTCCGTCATTAATCCTTACGTGTACATCCTTCACCAACCTAATTCCTTCATAATTCACTATCTTTTTCTCAAAATTCACCTCCGCTTTTCACTCCGCTAATCCAACATTTATACTTTCCCATTTCCTGAAAAACTATATCATTAGGTATTCTTGTCTAATCCCAACATTCTTTTAATACAACCCACCTGTACTCTCTATTATCTCTCTTTCTTCCACCGCCCATACTTTTGCTTCATACATCAAAATACACACATACTTACATTATCTTATTCCTCATTTTCACAGATTCTCCAAACTTTCTTTTCCACACCAGTCTCATTCTTTCTATAACTCCTTTCTTTCCCTCCCTTCTTGCATACCAAATTCACCTCTAGACCCCTACCATCTATACACCTCTTCACCCTTTCAATCATTTCATTCGTCTCTACTATTAGCCATACGCCCAATATCGTTTGCATAACAAAGAGACCACACTTTGGTCCTTCCAACCTTAACCTCACACGCTTGCCCTCTCATCAATACATCCTCTAAATCAGACAAATAAATATTGAGCAGATGATTAAAATATTTTTTTTTTGGAATCTAGTTATTTTTATACATTACACATATCAATTACATTTTATGAGTCGTTATATATTTCATCGTAATATTATTTCATTATATATTTCCTTATAATCTTCATATATTTAATTACCATATAATAATCGATTATCTGCTTTCATTGCAGTTTTATAATAACTGATTATAATTTACGATAGGTGTTAGACCAAAAGCTCGTTCACGTGAATTAGACTCGCGTGACAAATTTTGGATGAGTTATAAAGGCTCTCCTTTCCCGCTCGTTGCCGAAGCGATACAAGAGGAACTTGAAGATTACAAATCTCGCGAGGAGGAAGTGAAAAGACTGAAAACATCGATGGGAATTGAAGGTATTAATTGTGATGCTGATTCAATATTGTATTCTGTAGGTTATTTTCTTTCGATTTATGGTGTGTCACACGTTGGTTATTTACGTGTCAATTTGACAAGATCGTGTCAAATGCATTGAGCAATAACAGGGAAGTGGTATACTTGCCTCTTTTGGTTTATAACTGTTTGGCAATAATGAAGTTAAAATTTATTAAAATAATTTTAGGTGGATCAGAACACGATGTTGCAATGTCTCTAGTCGTTAATGATACTACAGCTAAAATTACTTCTGCGGTTAATAGTTTGCCCGAATTATTAGAAAAAAAGAGACTGATCGATATGCATACGACTGTTGCTACTGGTAAGTTTCACTGCAATTCTTTTAGTACGATTTACATTCTTCCTAAAAAAATGTGTTTTGATTAAAAATAGTAATAAATATTAATCGGGAGACTCGGGTTCGATTCCCGAGTGGGGGAATTTTTTCGACGTATACAAATGATTTTATTTATTTCAAAACACTTCATTAAATTATATACACATCGAGTTGTTACTCACTCACCTTTCGCATTTAATAAACTTTAAGATTTGCTGTTCGTATTATTTTTAAATCCTATATGAGTTCATTGTGTCAAGTTCTTCAATCATGAATGATATTTTGAAGACGCGCATACTTATCATTTCGCATCACATGACCCAAATACTTCAACTTCCGCCTCTTTATTATATTTATTACTTTTGCCTGCTTCTGCATTTGAGCCAACACTTCCACATTAAAATTGGTTGTTAATTTATTCGAAAACCGCTTATAGTCGTTTTTAAGATATTCAAATTGATTAAAAATCTAGGTAAGGGTAGATACGCGCATTTCTGGCATTTGGTGGCGCCTTCGTCAATAGCCTCTACTTTTCACACATTGCATCACTACACTGGCTTGCGATGCCAGCGTTTAACAACTGCTTTACCACCTAGATTGTTCAAACCACCTAGATTATGAATGCATACGTTATTATACGATATTTAATATTTAAATGCAGTTTAAGAAGTCACTAAGGTAGATTTTTAATCAATTAGAATATCTTAAAAACGTCTAAGCAGTTTTCGAATAAATTAGCAACCAATTTCAACGAATGTATATATGCTGCGTAAAACCAATACTAACATCTACATTTATTTCAAACGTATGGGATAGTGGAAATAACTAATACTAGAGATGATTTAATAAAAGGATGGATAGGGTGAGCTTCTTAAGCTACATTTAAATATAAAATATCGTAAAATAACATATTGCCTATATTGTGCATATGTAGGCATTCAATGCTACATATGTACAATATATAGATTTTCAAATTTTTTCAAACAGTCTAGATCAGTGTTTCCCAACGTGGGTCCCACGCCCCACAGGGGGGCAATTTGATAGTTAAGGGGGGCAATTTAAAAATGGACTCGACACGACTTTAACCCTTTCGCTTTGGGTTATT
>WYDF02317556.1:0-14619 GCA_009867245.2 Adranes taylori
ATCGATATATTTCAAAATTATTTTAATTTGTGTATTTCAACTATACTATTTCATGATTAATTTCATAGATATACCAGATATCTATATACTTTTACTGATACTATCACGTTCAAATTTATGACATTGAATTGAGTTAGCTTCAACAAGATGTTCAGTTCTTGTAAGAACGCACTCAATTCACCTAGGAATGCTAGAGCAAAGAATATTGACATAAGACTTAGTCAATACTAATAATATTTTATTAGGGGGTTTGAGTAATTCATACACTAATCAAATTAACAACTACACAAGTAATTCTCGAAAGCCTTGCTTCATCGAAGCCAAGATTTAATCTTAATAAAACAAATACGGTATATGAAATAATAAAACATAATTTAAATAAAACACGATTGATTTGAAAATTGAATATTAATCACCAAGTAATAATAGTCCAAATAATAAAACAGATGCTGTTGAAGATTTATGTGATATACAAAAAATCTTAATATGGACACCACATAATTTTCCTCCAAGTCGAAAATAAATAAAATAAGAACTGAGCCACATTTCATCAATAATAATAATTTGAGTGTAGTTAATAAAGGTTCGGTGGGCTCACAATATAACTAAATATAGTACGGCTCTGATTTAGTAAACTTGCATAAAAGTTTATACGCCACCGGTAAATTTAAAACTCAATTCGTAGGTAAACACATAAACTGGTAAGAAAAACTTATATTAGGTTAATTAGTTTATTAGCTTGTTACTAAACGAAAATTAGTTAAGTTGAAATATAATGGTTTATTCAGATTGGAGTTAAAAGACCTGTAGGTGTTTTAGTTCTTTAATAAAAATTTATAATTAAATTAATATCTACTCACATCTGAATATCAGCCATTATTTTCACAGTAACCAATGTATATAATAAAAATTGTTGAAATGTAACTAACGGACGAGTTAGTTGCGAACTGATCAATTTTATGCTTTCATATCCGGTCACCCCATGATATTTTGTACTAGAAATTTGCTGCATCATTGCATTTCACTTTTGCTTATTATAATGTCTATTACTTATTTTATTTGTTCATCATTACTCTCTAGCATACAGGAGCGCAAAAACTTATTCGCATAAAAAGACTACTTCCTTTCCCTCTTTAATTGAATTTCTTATTTATTAGGAAATTAATTGATTAATGTTTGTATAATTAAATGAAGAAGGAATGATAGATTGATACATAATTTGTTGGAGTTTATTGATTTCTTATATTTTAAATATTATTCCCTTCGATAATTTAAAATATTTAAAAATCTCTACAGCAGAATCCCAAGAATGGATTACGTGTAATATATTCTGGCGTTACAATATCTTGGCAAACATTCGTTATGTTCCAAAATTCCCCCATCTGAATGTCATCCATTTGTCCCAATATCGATTAAATGCGGAGGCTATTTTACGCCAATCTTCTTTTTTTGATGGAAGCTACAATAGAATAATACTAATTAATGTACCATTTAGATTTTCAATGCTCTAACATAAAAATCAGTTCAAAACAAGCCCCAGAAAAAGAAAAGGCTGCGCCAATAAAACAAATGCATAATTTTTGGAATTTTGCAAAAATCTACTGTAAATGCTATTGACGAATATGATACAGTAGGAATTTCATGAGCAAAAATTAAAGAGAATGGATCCCATGCAAGTTATTTTTGTTGAAAGTTTAATAAATAAATTTGTTACACAAAGGTTATTAAATAAGATCACAGATACAACAATCTTGCCCGTTTAATACAGACGGGCAATGATCTACATCGACTTAATCCTGTAGTACAGACAGTGCATTGTCAAATTCTTCTGAAAGGTATTATTGTTCAGTTACATTATCTTTTTATGTGACAGTGTCGGAAAGGCGAGTCGAGGTAACCTCAGCAGCTTTGGTGGAGTTTTATACAAAGCATTATGGATTAAGACTAATAGAGAACCAATGGAGTATCAAATGTAATATAGAATTTAATGCGATGTGTTTTAATATCGCAATTAAATATTATTGTTAAGTTTTACTTTCTATTTTAATACAAAGTTTGGTAAATTAAATAAAACTATATGATTAATCTTAGTAAACTTACCTTGAGTTAAGTTTTCTTAAGACCCCGGTATATTGCTTTGCATCTTTCTGGAATAATGCAACTTATGGAAGATGGTGAAATCCAAGTTGAAAATTTAAGTACTTCAAAAGAGCGTGCTGTTGCCAAATAACACTAAGTAACTGCTAGTCTTTCTTCGGCATTTATTCTTTCTCTCATCTTTGCGTTTTCTTTGGAAATAACAAGTGAGATCAAATCCAATAAGATTTTAAAATCGTAGTGAAAATGTTGTAGTAATTCAACTAATTGTAGCATATGACCATATTTGTCACGACCTTCTACTTACTTCCCCTATTAAAATATTTGAAACTCCTGAAGTCCGATGAAGAATGTGCAAAAGTCAACGATTTTAAATTTACGGTCTACTTTCTACGTTGAATTCAATGAACGTGGAACGTTAATCTCCGTTTAATGGTTGATAGGCACATTAAAACGATTTGTTCCCTATTAGGTCAATATTCTTAGTTTATTAAATATACTTTTCGAAATAAATCAGATCGAATAAACATTAGCCCACTAATAATGGTTACTGTAATAAAGTATCCAGTATTATCCAGACTTTTACATAACACAATCTCTTTAAGGATTGTTTAAGATTTAAAAAGAAATAGGCCTTCCTGCTAAGAGTAAAATCTTCGCAGCTAATTTCATGTAAAAGAACCCACTCAAGCCAGCGTCCACCAGAGGCAATTATTGAATTGACATCTTTGTGTCTGCAGCGAGAACTATATCGTTAGTTCAAAGTATTAATTCTCAATTACGGCCATATCGATTTGTCGGTCAGCGAGCGATTATCGCAGCCGTCAATAGATTTGATCCCAAGAGCGTTGCAGATTTTATGAATAATTCTACGAAAACAAAAATAAAATAAAAATAAAGGTTAGGTATCAAAGAATTCATCTTCTACTGAATCTTTCGATTCCCATAATTATTATATTCTGTTCCTCTTGTTCTCATATTATTATTTATTGTTTTCCCATCGACCGTGTTCCCGATGCAAGACCAGGAGGTCATCATGAGAAGAAGAAGTTAATCAGAATGTCTTTGCGAATAGAGCATTGCAGTTGTTCATGTTTTAGCAAGGCGCTTTTGGAACGTCATATTCTTGGAACGTTGCTGACACGCGCGATTGGAACGTCACCTGCTAAACCCACTCGAAAGAGTACAAGTGCAAAACCATCTTTTAACTTGTGATCGCTCGCTTTATTACACACTCGTTCAACTGTTCTCCGCAATGCTCCAATTAACTTTTAACAACCTTTATAATAATAATAATGACCTTTATTGGCATAACTTAAATAAGTTATGTTTAAGTTATGTTTTTTTTATTATGTTTTTTTTCTGATATGTAAATACATATCAGAAAAAAACTATATCAATCAAAATTGTTACAAATTATATACACAATGACTTATTTGTTTACATTTTTTCTAAAAACTTAAAATAAATTCTTCTTTACTCCGCTTTGGCGAAGAAAAAGCCATATTCCATTATCCTCTCTTTCTATTTAACAAGCTTTATTATAAATGCTATTTATTCCACCAATTTATAGCACGATAAATGGGCGAATAAAGTTTGTAAAAAATATAACAAGTATAAAAACAGTGCCATATATAATTTAAAAAAAAAAGGTAAATTAATTCGATCTTATTACATCACCTTATTACATTACCTAAATATCAGTCTAACCTGTTACGTAAGGTAACATTTTAAAATTTATAAATATAAAGGTTGTTTGGCAATTCATCACATAACATAAAGACACCGAAAGATCCTTTGGGTTAACACTCAACTTTTCCTTAAACCCAGTAGGGACATGATTGCTATTTTTACTCAAACTAACATTAGGCGTAAGCGGCAAGTTAAGTTTAATGTTGTTTTGGAAATAAATGTCTAAAGGTGATTTACTAATCTTTAAGTAAAGTAATGAACAGTAATGAACAACTATCAAGAACTTGTTAAATATTGTACATTCAGTGAAATGCAAGGGTAATGTTAACCATAAACAGTTAATTAACGACATTTTCATAATCTATTTTAGAAAAATATATCAATCAAGAATTCATACATCAACGGTTACAAAAAATATAATACGCCACTTCTTTCCCTAAATAAATGCGGTAAAAATCTGTCAAAACAGACTTAAAAAAAATTAAATTTACGCGGACTAACGATAATAATAAGTAAATCAATTTGTGTGAATCACTTAATAAAGACTCTAAATCATATTTCCAAAAATATTTAAAAAAACAGACTTAATATTTGAAACATTTTTCAAGTTATCGCCTAGTAATGAACGAACAGATCCAACGCCAAGCCACGAACTGATTGAACACCGAAACTATGGCTATGGACACATCGCAGCCCAAACTTCCACGACAGCACTTTGGACAGGTTACCCATGCATGAACGACATTACCGGTTGGTTGTACGGTAAAAGTTAAAAGGTAAAAAGCCATCGTCTCCTCCTAGTGGCTCATCTATAAAAATGTACACAAAATTACGATTTCAAAACCACGTAAAATTTTCACAATCAATTAACTTACCAATAGAGCACTGAGACAGCACACTGCTTTCGAATGAACGTAAACCAAACCCCATTCCAACGATAATTGAAATTTATAAAAACTCATGACTCAATTAAATTATACAAATTTTTAATCCAAACCCGATTGAAAGCGAAAGCCATACGTCCTGCAATTCAATAATAACTACACCCCAGAACGGAAAATTCAAGATTTTGTTCGACAATAAATCCCTACACCACAACGTTTAAATCTAGTAATTACAACTAACATATTTCATACTAAGTGAGTTTCCGCGATCTATTCGGTCCAAATCAACCGTCCAGTGTTTAGTGTCAGTTAACGTTAAATTAATTTAGAAAGTTAACCGATCCATTACTATTTGTTTTTATTCTAATGAAACGAAAGCACTCGACAACGAAATGGCTGCGTTTTCAACGATCTACCAGCCTAAACTAATTAGCAAATGGGGACCTCTAAATCATCAAAATAAACGTATAGACCAGATAAATCTAACGGGCATGCAAAATTAAGTTGTTGACATGATTCAACACAATACAGGTAAACACAATGACACTCCACTACAAGAAGAGTAATTTTTTAGTGGAACATTACAAGAAGTGTAATTTTCCACTACAAGACATAATAACTTCAAGTGAATACGACACAGAATCTATCAACAATTAATCATTTCCCACCCCTTAGCGGAATCAATCAATTAGTAGGCACGATCTTATTGAATCAATCAGTGACAAGAACATTAGCAAATACTAATTGCAATGGCTCTGCCAAACAATTTCAGAATAACCCCGTCAAACTCGCGGGGGGAAATCTGTAGCACCAAAAATAAGCAAGGTAAGCTAATCAAAAACTTAATGTCACGGTGATCAAATGCTATATTCATGAGAGGTTCATATTCAATACAACTATATTTATACTAACTTTTTTATAAACAACTGCTATTATGAGTGTACGACGGCAATGCTACATATTTGTAAAAATCAAAGCCAAAACACTCCTCTATGCGATAATAATTGGAAGATAGCTTTGTGATAACATCACGGGTACCGTGAATGTTACACCATGCACTCCATTCCCTCCGCTTTTAAAAACTTTCAACACATGGCACTCAGGTCTTACATTATGAGTAGTGTCGACAATTTCGGGCAAACTAACTTTGAGCAGAACCTTACAACATTGTGATGAGGTTATTTTCTATATGTAATCCTAATTTAGCTTTCCATGTGTTGATTATAAAGATAACTATTCTGGATCTACTACGACTAAAGGAACAAAGTACAGAGTTTGTACAAAATGTCATAACTGATTTCAAAAACCTTGACTTTCAAAATTCAAGAACAGATGGATTGAATTCGAAAAATGTCGAAACTATTAGAATTTTCCGATCAACAAAGTGATCTGCATAGCAAACTGACTAATATTAATGAAAACTAGAAGATAGTTGCAATACTGTGACAAAATTCTGTGACATGACAAAAATCATTCCTATCGGTGGCGTCGGAAATCCGATTAATTGTGACTGCTGGGACAGGGTCAGCGATAACTTTGCGGTGCTGGTTCGGTTGACAATTTGAGCAGTAGTGTTGCTCCGACCATACTCAACAGGGGATTTCTAATGGGCCTCACAGCGATGCATGCATTAGGCTAGATGGCTCGCTTGTCGGTAACAAGTTTTGGACTCGGCAGTCACAATTCTTCTGTTGGTCCACGGATCCTTGACGTCAATGTGCTTAGTCCGTATCATAAAGAACTAACGTCTTTAGCCACAGACGTCAGAAAGATATTCGACTTTTTGAAAGATGTATAGCGTAGGTAGTTTCTTGCGCGCCATCTCTCGTTATTTTGTATAACTATAGTTGTCATGTATGTTATGTACGTTACTTGTATGGAATACGATAACAGAGTGTAGAAGAAATATGTGAGAGTGAAACATTTGCATCTAGAAAAAGAAACGTATTTGGAGCAACTAAAGTAGGCGAAAATACGAGAGATAAAGCAGGATAAAAATAAAACAGCACGATAAACCAGGCCAAACGTTTCTTATCGGTTGTGTTATTCCATTTGTATAGCCTTATTATTAAAAGTAGGCACTTAAAATTTTACGATACATTAATAGTAGCGCGTACCAAAAATTTGAAGGTTTATGCCGGCTGATGAACTAGCCGGTAACCTTTAATTGTTATTGTACTATTCTAGCTACATTTGTTAAGCGGAAATGGCCGTATTCCGATCTATAGTCAAACCACAGTCAGGGACACGATTGTTGCAGTTAATAGCATGAGCCGTGCTGGACAAACATTCCTGAGCGAGTCAATACAAGGAATCGTTGAGGGCCCTGCATAATTCAATTTGAAATTGGAAGTTACTTAGAACAGCTCGCGTTATTTTTCATAATTCATAAGTATTCGATTTAGTTCAACGACTTCGGGCGTCGATACGAAAATGTAAGACCTTTTTTAATAATTATATTTAATATTTGTAAAAGGGTTGACCAAAATGTAGAAACAGATAAATTAAATTAAGCATTTATTTGTTGCTAATCAACTTTGTTTATGTCTCTATTATATTATTAATCTGTGTCAAAAGGGATGTAAAAACCTGGCACGCAAATGGGCTGTTGCCGAATATCATCTTCTCTGATAAGGCTCCGTTTCCAATTAAGGAACATGTAAACAAATAAAATGGCTGGGTTTAATTATCAGAGAAGTCAAAAATTTACACCTCCAGATCTCCACTAGAAAGCAGGCACCAACAATGGTGATGGTTTGGGCCGCCGTTACTGCCGATTGTTGCTCGCCACTCGTATTTTTGGACCTTGGCGTAAAGATAAACGCAAATGTTTATCGCGTTACTACTTTGGGCGCTGTGTTGAAGCATTGGCCACATAAACATTTCGGTCACAAAACATGAACGTTCCAACAGTACTCTGCGGCGTCTCATATTGTGCGCCTCAACAAAGAATGGTTGCAGAACAAGGTTACGCATTTTGTTACTTTAGTACAATGGCTGGAAAATTCTCCGGGTGCAAATCCGCTGGATTTACTCCCTGGAGCATATCGAAGAGTAAGATTGACACAAAAAAATACCAAAGTATTGACGCCTTCAAGATAGTACTTCGCCTGTTTATTTTTAAAGGTATTTTTGGATATTTATTTATATTATTCATATTGCCCGCGCATGCCGGAAGGTATCATTCTTGCAGCCTGCAATGTCTTTCCCGACCGACTCAACGCAATAGTTAAGCCGAAAGGAGGTCATATCAAACATAAGTGAATTTATTCTAAAATTCTAACGTGTTTACTAAACTTTTTGCCAATAAAATTCAAGAAAAAATGAAAATTATTCAGCTTTTTATTTTCCTGTCATTTTTTCAGCATCCCGTAAATCTAAATAATTTTCGTTATAATAGTTTGCCCCTAAAATCTACATCAAAATAATTAAGTGTTGAATTATAATTTTTGTAACTTAGAACATGTCTTAATTCTTGAAGTAGAATATTAAATTTAAATACCTGTCCGCCATTCAAGGAAAGTCCCTAGTCACTACTCGTTTGGGACGTGACAATATCAATAAAAATTAATTTCTAGAAATATACACTATATATCACACCCTGTATTTGACCTATAAAGATTCTTAATGCAATCCCTTCTGCATGCATTATTTAAACGGCGAAATTCGTTCCATTCCGAAACGCATTTTATGTATCATATCACAGTTTAAACTGCTTCGCGCCTCTAGAGGTCGCCTATGTGTGGAAACTAGGCACCTAGTCTAGCTAGGATAGGTAGCTACGCTTTGGCTATGTCGCCTATATTATCAAACCGCAACGCGGTTATTTCTGACACGAAAATTTATTATAGAATTTAACGCAAAATTTTCAAGGCATATTCCATAGAATGTTCATATTATGTGCAAGTGGCTCGATACGCTGGTGTGTGTGGATATTTTATGTCAACATTGAGTAGAATATATCATGTAATATATCAGCCAAGGAATATTTTGTTCTTGTTTGAATGACATACGCAAATTTAAATGATATGCAGGAAAATTTTCAATATTTGGTTACTTTTTATTTCTCCTATCCGAATACAGATATACCTGATGACTTGATCACTCAGATTACATATGTTATATTGCAACCATGAAGTCTTTTGAAATTGTATACAAATATGTCAAAAATTATTTACTGTTTGTAATACTTATGTCGGTTGCTGGCTTCCCCTTCCAAACTCCTTAAGTACTCCTTAAGTGGTTAAAGGTTTTATAACAAAGGGCTGCTGGTAGAGTAGTTTATTTCCTGAAAATGTCCTTTTCGCGAGATTACGGAAACAATAAACTTTCCTCTCGGGGCCTCAGAATAATTAAGAATAAAATTGATAAAGAAAACGACTATCGATTTTGAGTTGAAAAAAATATATATAACAAGAAGTATTTATAATAGTTGTTTAAGCAGGTAATCATCGAAAATTGCGAATCATGTATGAGAGACCACAAAGGTAGAAAAAATTCCGATGGACATTTTGGGTAGATGGCCATTTCTGCGATAAAGGTATATTAAGCTTCCATCAGCACCCACCTTTTTACAGATCATCATTGTATTTATATAAGTGAATATACATTAACTCCGTTCTGAACCTTATCATCGGACAAATATAATTTGATTGAAAATTCTATATATGTTACAAGTAAGCGAGCTGTCATTTACAATGTGTTTTTAGATTTTTGGCTTTTCAGGTCCCATATGTGTTCTATTGTGCAATTTATTTGCTTTAAAATGCATGTTGTCACCATAAAAACTGATTTCTCTTAATTAAGTTTGGTAGTCTTCATTAATTAGAATAAAATTGTACAAACAGATGGCCACAATCAGATGTAATTTAGGAAATATTTCAAATTAACCTTAAACACATTGTAAATGACAACTCGCTTACTTGTAACATAAATAGGGTTTTCAATCAAATTATATTTGTCCGATGAGGTTCAGAACGGAGTTAATGTATATTCACTTATATAAATACAATGATGTTCTGTAAAAAAGTGGGTGCTGATGAAGCTTCATATACCTTAATAGCAGAAATGGCCATCCACCCAAAAATGGTCATCGGAATTTTTTCTACCGTTGTTGTCTCTCATATATGATTCGCAATTTTCGATGATTACAAGAAGTATATTCCTAAATAGTGATAAAAACTTTCTTGATATTAGGATAAAGTCGTTTGGAGCTGATATTAATTAATGAAACACAGTATTCCAGAGCTTCAATAATTATTTCATCATACTACTTTGTTACATACAAAATGTTTTGATAGAATCCGTCCTATCAATAATATGCAAATACTGGGAACGGATGATTCATGGTTAGGCGGATTTTTGTCGATATTAGTCAATATCAGTAAATCAATCTTTATAAGTTTCAACATACCTGCCCAGCTTAAAGCTGGAGCTGTATAATACTTAGCAGGATCTAAATTCTAAGTTCTTCGCTTTTTAACGCACACAAGGAAAACTCTCAAAGATATCGGCTAAAAATAAGATGTCCGTTTGTAGATACAAGTCAGAATATTTGCCCAAGGTTTCAGTACCAAATGTAGATCAAATATTTTAAGTATGTAAATATTCTTCATCACTGATAATATTTTTTGTCATGTAGTTATAAAACACTGTCTTTAAGGTAACTCTGTGTCATATAATTGTGAAATCGAGTCCATATATCTCCAATCCGTGGGATTCATGGGTTGGCAAATTCGTTAGTAGGCAAATTTGAAAGTTCAATAATTCCATGCTTGAATTTTTCATGTCACCTTATAACCCTTCTATTAAATTAAATTCCCACAATAGATGTTTAGGGTAAATTACAAAACATTAGTCTAACCTATAAATCGCCTACCCATGAATCCCCATTCCCCACCTGCCTACGGCGCAGACAGCTCCTCTGCCCGCTTTGCCATGGTCTACGTTACCTGTTGTCTCTCTTTTCGGCAAATTTGTGAAAGAGTAGTTAAGGGCTAGACTGCCCTGATTTTGTGACTTCGTCTATGCGTCAATTCGCCAACTCAGTAGGTCCCTGGTCTCCATATTTGCTTACGGCGCTGCTTGCTGTTGTGATGGCTTCAGCTTATATTAGCTAACGGTGAACCCATATCTGTCATATTTTGCGCCAGTTAATAGTGAACGAAAAGATCTTTCTAACTCTGCATTCAATTTTAATAGACTAATTAGAAAACGTGTGAAAACCTTTTCAATGAAATGCTTTACCTAAAAGAAAAAATATGTCTTTGTTTCCAAAAGTTGAATCAGTAATATATTTGCCGTTTGTGATTGAATTTGTGAGCTGCGCCAATCAGTGGAATTTTCCGCATTTCAGTGGCAAGACATTAAATAGGAGTGCCTTACGGTACGATAACCCATTAGTACCGCAATATGATGTCAATTTCCCCTAAAATGACCTTATAGTTATTGGTCGAATTGAGTATTTCTGATAACCTTGGACGCAAGAATTCTAGCGAAAATTATATTGTAATAACATTATGTATTTGTTGTCTTCTATAATGTAAAACATTTTTTAAATACTTCATAATTTTAAGTAACTTTAGATACAAGTGTCACATTTGCAACATTAGTTATTCCTCAAATGTTTATGTGAATATAATATCTATTTCTGTTTTACATGCAAATTCATGTCCTATCATAAAACATGAGAACACAAGTCAATAATTACAAGTCATATTGTATTAACATTTTTACAATGTAAGAGCATTCGCTGTTAGAAGTTTAATAAATTTTAGAAGACAAATTCCAAAACAAATTATATCAAGTTAACAAATTTTTATCTGTTTCTTCTTAGAAGTTAAATCAGTTGTAGATATAAAAGACAAAAATAACTTATATTTCACAAATTCAAACACCTGTGGTAATCAGGAATCATATTTTCTAGCTATTTTATTATGTACAATGAATCCAAAATTATTTGACAATTTTGCCTTTACATTATAATCAATTTAATATATATATACTATTTTATCTGTAAAATTCGAAACAAAACAAAAATATTTAAATGAACAAAGAGATGTGGAATTTACAGGAAATTGTAAGTTTTGCCTGAAATTCTCTTTGATCGAGAAATGGCAGGAATACTCAAAAAAAATGAATTTAGAAAAGACACTTTTAAATTCATTTAGTTCTTAGCTTATCGCTTAATTTTAAACTTGGAGATCTTTGTATTGTGACAAAACTTTGTGCGTGCGATTGCCCAGTCGAGCGATGTCACAAAAGGCACTTCTTCTATGTTAGTGTTGAATATAAATATCTCCAGAAATGTAAATCTCGCCATGACGATTTAATGTGAAACCGCACATTGGACCTGTTCTTCAGTCCACGACCTTGATTGAACGGACAGAGAGCACAAGCAGCTAAATACGTAAGTAGTCCAGAGGTTCTAATTCTTCTGGGCAGCTGAAACATCTCTAAATGCTTATTAAATAAAACAGCGGGTGCGTTTACATTTATGTATTTTATTACTACGGACTATACAAATACAAAGGGAAATATAAATGTCAAACCTAAAATCGCAATTAATGGCGGTTAAAAAAATTAACAATAGCAGTAATATTACAACAAAACATAATGTGAACAGTGCATGTAGCAGTGCAATCTTGTGGTGATACTGATAACAATATTTTCAAGACGGGAAGAACATACAAGTAGCTTATAATGCAACGGGAACGCGCACGAGCGTACACAGGGAGGGGGTGCAGCTGCCCCCACCCCCTCACCCTCTATTTTGCTCTTCCCCATGAAAGCATCCTAATAGTAGAAGATTGAGTACCAAATGACAAACGATTGTTCACCCCCCCCCTGATTCAAAAGCTGCAAGAAGTTTCGTACGCCCATGGGGAAGCGAGGATTTACCAGAGTAAAATGGTACAGACGAAATGGTACAGACGAAGGATAGAACTACTCGGAAACACTATGGATCAATAACACCCCGGATGGACTGAGGTGTTACTGTTGCTGACTGACTAAGACTAACCCAGGCAGACATAGGCTAGAAATATATACACCAGTGGTATAGAAAATAGGTTGGCGGTAAGGTGGAACAAGAAACAAAGCTATTACATATACTTGTAATATGTAATTGCTTATCAAACCCGTTGAGTCTGCGGAAAAAGTCGCTGCTTGTTCTTCTAGCTTAGCTGCTGTCGCGAAATGTTGCCGCTGGCTGTATTACTTGTGAGTATAAATCAAGAATTAACTGAGTTAAGTAAGGGCACTGCTATTTATAACCTTTTCTTACAATATAGATATATTCTATTGACCTAGTATTCCTTTAACTTTTACTAATCAGGCCAAACATCCGATTATATTATCCAATCCAAATACCATCTATAAAAAATCTTTTCATTTACCGTAAGCACGAAGGGATAAAGAAAAGACACAAGTTAGTGATCTTCTAAATCAAAATATAATAAGACTATCATGTTCACTTTAGTTCAGTTATAACAGTACCCAAAAAGTTTTATAAAAAGGTGTTTCTTAAATACCGCCTTTGAATTCATTATAGATTAGTGAACAGCCAAACGATCGACGATAAACTTCCAATTCCTAACGTTTCTGATATACTAGATATATTAGGCTGGTCCCAATGCTATACAACAGTTTATATTGCATCAGGTTTTCCAAATTAAAATATCAACGGAACACATAGAAGAACCTTGGTGGGAACTTTGGTGGGAATAGTTGAGGATCTACAAGGATCGGATAAATAGGTGACTTGGTGAAATAGAATATTCGGTATTAGGAGAGAAGGTTAATATCTCATGTTCAGACTAACTCTTGGCTTGGAGTTTATTGTTTGTAGTAAATTTGATTAGTAGAGTAGTATGTGCTGTAGAGCGGCTTTGACCTTAATTACGCCAAGAATTACTGTTTAAGGAAAATGTACACGCGGCATCCTGCATAATGAGCATCGTGGCATTATGAGAATCCTGCTATACTCAAAGTGACCAGATTCTGTACTGGAAAGTGTTTCATAATCTGGTCACTTTGAATATAGCAGAATTCTCATAATGCCACGATGCTCATTATGCAAGATGCCGCGTGTAACTCTAAACATTTTCCTTAAACAGTAATTCTTGGCGTAATTAAGGCCAAAGCCGCTCTACAGCATATACTACTCTACTAATCAAATTCACTACAAACAATAAACTCCAAGCCAAGAGTTAGTCTGAACATGAGATATCAACCTTATCTCCGAATACCGAATATTCTATTTCACCAAGTCACCTATTTATCCGATCCTTGTAGATCCTCAACTATTCCCACCAATGTCCTCTACTGCCCCTTTGATTAGCTCTTCTAAGGTATATCAGTTCTGATTGCCCAGACATTAAGTGTTGGCGCTACGTATTTGGACTCTGATATGGATGTAAAATAGTTTTCTTTACCAACGATAAAATACGAAACTCTTGTTTATATTTCCGCGAAACTCTAGTTATCTGTAAGGTATATGTAGAATTATAAATGAAAACCAGCAGTATTATATCTAACAACTTAATATAATATAATTAGAATCCCCCCAACAAAAAAAAACATTATGCAACCTATATTTCAAAATTTACAATTTACATATAAACAGTAGCATGAACCATGATAAATGAATATGAAATATCAAGTAAATAATAAATGGATAACACAGCTAACGTAAATTATTACCACTTAAAGAATTAGGGACTCTCAGATACTCCAGGAAAATGTTATAAAAAAATATATGTTGAATTAAAATCTACTTATATATAAACGTCTAGCTTTGTCCGTCTGTCCGTCTGGAACGCTTTTGATATTTATTATATCACTAGCATTTATGTGCGAGTGAGATAGTAAGTACTTTTGTAGTACGTACGAATGCTGCATTAAAAGAAACATGAATTAACTAGATAAGTTTGTTGTCACGTTTAGT
>WYDF02317567.1:0-14619 GCA_009867245.2 Adranes taylori
TATATATATATATATATATATATATATATATACAAAATCAATTTTAAGTCAAAGTTAGGAGGATTTGTAGTACTGCCAAGTCATATAAACTAGGAGTATAAGTTTTCTAACAGATTAAGACAAGTACATTAAATAGGTATCAATTCCTATAGCAGAAGGTATGCAACTAAAGATTAATCACATATATTCAAATAATACTTAAGTGTGAAATAACTAACGTTAAAGACATCAATATCATTATTAATATAGTTACATGACTGACTTACAAAATAGATTGGTGACTTTAATAGTATGTTTGTCCGTCCAACATTCGTTTTAAATAATCTTGTGCATCTTATGTTCCATTCGGGGACGTGAAATTGTAACATTTCCAGGATATCTGGACAGTCGATTAAATTGTTAATTAATTTATAACCCATAAAAGTATAGTCGCCTAGTTTTTAACATTTGAAACTTGAATCTTACTACTAAATATGAGGTGTTGATGTCAGGTGAGGGATCGGTTTTATCCTCTGTAAAAGCAAGATACTTTAGAATCTTCCTTTGAATGGGTTCTAAGCGGTTACTATGAATATTATAAAACGGATTCCATATTACTGAGCAGTACTCAATATTAGAGCGAACGAATGCATCATAAAGTAAACTGATGTAAAATGAGTTTGGAAATCTTGAGCAAGTTCTAATTAGAAAACCATGAATTTTATTAGATTTAAAAAGAATATGATTATAATGGACAGTGAATGATTATAATGGGTAGGTCATAAAGAACAATTTTTCATATAAAGTTTTTTCTAAAGGGTCGAATTTTCGCTGTCAGTACGTAAGTACAGATGTCCGTTCAAGCATTTCTCCTTCCCTATGGGACCGATATGGATGCAATTTGGTAAACTATGAATCCACAAATGAATCCATTGTGGCTATGAATCCACAAAACGGTTTTTTCATTTTTTGTTATAAATCCAATATGGCAGACAGGAGCCATTTTTTTTTGTTCAGAAATTTCGTATTCAAACTAGAAGGCTGAAATTTTGCACACATATAGTACCTTGTATTATGCGTCGAATAACAAAAGTCCCATGTTGCCAAATTGTATAGGAAGCGGTGTTGCCACGTTTGAAATTTAACAAACTTTTTTATATATCTCAGGAACGATAAAAGATAGGACATTTGAATAAACTTTATTGTATAGGCTACATAAAGGCCCTTCGGTTTTATTTGAAACATTTTTTTTCTAAAATTACAATTTAACATATATACAAGTGCTTTTTGTTTAGCAAACTTTGCGATCAATTTTCTTAGAAACTTAACGAAGCATTTTGATTAAATTTTTTGTATTGAAAGATCCTTTAATATTTAAGGGATTAAGCGAGTTTAAAAAATCGCACATCTTAGCACCGGAGTAATTTCACCTTGAAAAAAGTGTACTACCCTAAATATCTGGGTTCCTATGAAAGTTAGAAAAATAAAAGTTGGGAAACGTATGTGAGACTAATGACTCCAAAGATATGACCCGAAAAAAACTTTTCAATTCTCGTCATGTCAATAGACATTTCCCATAACATTACATATAATTGGAAAAGAAATGCATATCATTTCTATGTGAATATAATGCAAGTATCTGCAGACGTTTGTATGTTTGCATATTTATTTACTTTTATAAAATAAAAAAACAAATAAAATGGTATGCATGTATACACTTATGGACCAATGTGATATCTTTACCTCCGCCCTAATACTAAAGTAAATAGATTTAAAAACAAAAAGTAAATAGATTCTGAATGAAAGATAGAGATAAATTAATACTACCAGGGTCAGTACCAGGGATGGTAAGTAATTAGATTTGTAACTAGATATAACCAGGGTCAATATAAAAATAAGGTACAGGGGCGATCAAAAAATTTAATATTATTTAATGCAAGATGTCACTAGATTTAAAATGAAAAGAATTAGATTTGTAAGCAGATATTACCAGAGTCAATATAAAAATAATGTACTGGAGCGATTCAAAAATTTAATTTAATGCTAGATGTCACTAGATTTTGTAACTAGATTTAAAATGAAAAGTAATTAGATTTGTAAGTAGGTATTATTAGGGTCAATATGAAAATACTGTACAAGTGCGATCAAAAAATTTCATATTATTTAACGCTAGATGTCACAAGATTTTGCAACTAAATTTAAATGAAAAGTAACTGGTTTTGAATTTAGATATAATGAGAGTCAATATAAAAATAATCTACAGGGGCGATAAAAAAAATTAATATTATTTAACGCTAGATGTTACTAGATTTTGTAACTAGATTTAAAACGAAAAGTAACCAGATTTGTAATTACTTTTTACCAGGGTCAGGATAAAAATAATGTACAGATGCAAAAGATTTTATTTAATATTATTTAACAATAGCTGCCATTAGATTATGTAACTAGATTTTGAAATGAGAAGTAACTGGATTTGTATTTACATATTTCTAGGGTCCATATAAAAATAATATACAGGAGCGATCAACAAGTTTAATATTATTTAACGCTAGATGTCAACAGATTTTGTAACAAGATTTAAAGTAACTGGATTTGTGTCTAGATATTGCCAAGGTCACTATAAAAACAATGTACAGGAGCGATAAAATTTTTTTTTATCACTTAACACTAGATGTGACTACATTTTGTAACTAGATTCAAAATGAAAAGTAACTGGATTTGTATCTAGATAAAATCAGTGTCAATATAAAAATAATGTACAGGGTTGATCAAAAAATTAAATATTATTTAACGCTAGATATCACTAGATTTTGTAGCGATGTATAGTTTACGCTAGTTTTATTTAATTTACCTTAAGCAACTATTGTGCTAAGAGAATTTAATTGACGAGTTATAAGGTAACAGTCAAAACTAAAAGGTTCAACTTTTGTTTTATGCCAGATGTAACAAAATGTAGGACTTGCAGTATATGACATATGGGGTGGCGATCACGTCCACGAATTTTTTACAGTTGACATAGGACCAAAAATAATGCGAGATTTGGAGTATTGTCTTTTGGATTTCGAGTAGGTATTTACTGTATTCTTTATCGATACTGCCTTTTATGTTGGATCTGAGGTTTTTAAATTCATGTAGTAAGAGTTAAGTTTTGTAAATTTATTGTTTTGTAATTTTCGTTTTCTGTCTAAATCATTAATTATTTTGCGCGTGAACCATGGTGGATACCTACTATTGAAATATTTAGTTTGAGGAGCATACTTGCTAATAGTATCGTGTAATTTGTTGTAACAAAGATCGCATGCTTTTTCAACCTGAGTTCAGTCCAGTCAATGTGAATTAAATCGTCATATAGATTTATAAAATTGCATTTTTTAAAGTTACTTGTGGTGTGGTGAGCATTGAAACTAAGAGTGTCATTTTTGCAGTTGAGGACATTGTTGTATTTAAAATATTGAATGAATTCTTGTAGTCTAAGATTTTTTAAATAATTAGGGCAGTCATTGTTATAATGATGAATGTTAAAGTCACCAAGGATGATTATATTTCTATTACCTACATCATATGTGGATTCAATATAATCAAAAAGTGTTTCATAGTGTGAAATTTTTTGCCAGAGGAATGCACAATACAAAAATATATAAAGAAAAGTGAAATCTGTTAAAGTGTGCTTTACAACTTATCACATCTGCTGCTGGGATCATATTGAATAAATATGGTAGATCTAATGATGTTGTTGTCCATGAGTTCTTGACGCAAAGTATAACACCACCCCCTCTGGAAACTTCAGTCAGCTAAGCGTCGATCGCACCTAAATGTTGTATAATAATCTGCTATCATCTCTTTGTTGTCAACACCTTTCTGGAACCATGTATCGGATCTTGCCAGGAAATCTGCCTTAATGGTTACCAGAGAAATGAACAAGTTGTGTGAATTGGTGTTTAATCCTCTTATGTTCTGATATATGCAGTTGGGTGAAGTGCTGTGATTGTTTCGCGTTCTCAGCGGGTTTGTATGAGAAATATTATTAAATTGTCATTGCCAGACTTCGTTCTCGCTGTTTCTTCAGCGTCCCTAGCCTACTTCTCCCTTGATAATTATAAATCGTAGAATTTTCGATACCACTTTTTAGATGGATTTCAGTCACTTTCTTACCTGTCTTCACTCAGTAGCTTTTCGTTTAGTCGAAAAAATAAGACAAAAGGCATAAAAAAATTGTGCAATTTTGACATGTCTTACTTATCGGACCCCATTTGGGACCCTCAGTATCTAGCGACTATGAGTATCTAGCGACACATGCAGTTTCTTTCTCTATCTGATGAGCTTATTTTATAAATTATTTAATATTTTTGCAATTTCATTGTATTTTTGAAAATTCTCTTTTACATTAAATTTAATAATTTCATATTTTTGCATAATGTCACTTTTTTTCATTGGCCTATAACTCCGCTTATAAGGCGCTGTTAATTGTTCAATTTTATAAAATAACAAATGAAGAGAACTTTATCCTCTTGTGAATTCTCTATACGGTATAATTTCAACCTTGTTGAAGAAGCTGTGATTTTCTTAAAAAGACAAATAAAATAAAATTGATAATAAATAATATTTATAGGACCCCTCCTGAATTTAAATTGATTGGCGAGCTGCACGCTTTCGCGGTAAAATAAAATAAAATTGTAAAATAAATAAATAAAAAAGAATTATAAATAAAATAAATAAAATTATAAATAAAAATAATAAATACAAACAAATAAAATAATAAAATTCCAATGTTTATTGTTTACCTCCACTAGAAGGATGCTTCATGCCGGGAATTAAGTGAGCTTGAGGTGGTGGTACTGGTGGTCCTAGATGTGGAGGTGGTACTGGAGGTAGACCCATTGCATGGTGTGGGGCGCCTACTGGTGGTGGAGGTGGCGGTGGACCTCCGATAAAAGCACCTATAATGGATAGAGAAATATTTTAAATTGTTGATCGGTTTATTTGTTTTGCTTGTTTAGTATTAGTAAAATAAGTGATTACGCTTGCATATAACATAGTACGAAATCAGCAGATTATCTCACCCATAATTGATGGTGGAGGTGGTGGTGCTGGCCGCATTTGCGGTGGTGGTGGCATAGGAGCCAATCCGAGCATCATCATAGGAGGTGGTGGAGCGGGCGGTGCTAACATTGGGGGCGCTACAACCGGCATTGCGGTCCCTAACGTTTTCTGTTGGGCTACCACTGGATTCGTAACAACACTCGTAGTTAATATTGTAGACACCACAGGAGCTTTCACAGGCTACAAAATTTATATAATGATAGAATTGTACAAGATTCCTGCAAACAAAACAAATCTATTTGGTTTATTATCAATGACCTACAAGTTAAAAAGCTCTCTTCCAATTCTATAATCACCAGAGACACATAATAACCAGAAGGCAATTCTCTTGGAGATAAAAATGTTAGTAATTCATTTAATGAGTACTTCAATAACATTACACCGCATGTTTTTAACTTAGATTTCTCTGGTGAGATCAATCAGTACTATTCATTAAGCCTTTTTGCCCGAAAAGTCTGATTTGTACATTACGAGAACCACTTAAATTTTTTTTAAAATCAAACTAATTATGGAATAAAATATTTCTCAAATTATATTTTAATAAATGATGTCTCACACTTAATAGATTCTATTATTATACTTGCGGACTATTCATTGAAACAGCAGCTACGTCACAACCGAAAATGACATCGAGGAAACACACTCCTGCTTGGCATTTTTTTTATTTAGTTATAAAGATTAGAGGTACTAAAAACTTCGAAATTTCATAGCTACTTTTTCAACATTTGTAATTGAAATTCTGAAATTTTGAATCCCATGAATTGAAATTCTGAAATTTTGAATCCCATGAAATTTTGAAAAATCTCGTTTCTCAAAAATTGTTTAAAAATTTTCGCCAATTTCATGAAATATTTAAATTTTGATCAATTTCATGAAAATGCGATACAAGTTTGAAATCTTACCCTAGGCTTAAAAACTTCATCAAATTGAGAATGCATTAAATAATCTCTTCGCATTAAATAATAAAATAACTTTTTTAGAAAAAAATATGAATAATAAAAATTTCATTCAAATCAAACTACAGTACTTCTACTACAAAACAAGTACTAACAAGAAAGAAGTTTGGTTGCTGAAGATTTGGTTCTTGAGGAAATGTCTTAGAAGTAAGGTTATTCCAAAATTTTTGAAATTTACGTTATCAAACAATAGCACTAAGCCTTTTTTTTAAACACTCATTAAAGAAGCTCAAATTAAATTGATCAGGTCAATTATTAGACAAAGATTTGTTGAATTAGACATAATTAACGTCAAATTATATCATGTTGATTTAAACTTAATGAAAGGCATTGACCCTTTTATATGAGATATAATGTCTAACCAGGTATATACTAAAGTTTTCGAATTGTGTAGTGAATATAAATTTAAATTAGTTAAAAAGTTAAAGGCTCTTCAATCAGATACTTATGTTAAATACATTTTGATAGTTCATTAGTAAAACTGACAGATTATTTACCTGTTGATGATTTAATCTATGATACAACATGTTCTACCTTTGATTCAGTATTACTTTTTGAATCAAATCATGAATGCTCAGTACAACAAGTTAAGAATAAATATTTTAATTCCAATTTGTCAAAATTGGATACACAGTAACCAAAGTGATAATATTTCACAACAGTTGATTGAAACTTTTGTCCCAAAGATTTGGTCTTCAAGATTCAACTCAATAGAGAAAGCTGATAGTCGGTACTCGGATAACGATTGTTTTTCACCCTACATAAAATCTATACCACATAAAAAGATTTTAAATCAATTAGAGAGATAATATTTCAGTGAATAATTCAAAATTTATTACAACTTAGTACTTGACAGCAATCGATAATACTTTTAATAATCATTCTTTTAACATGAATTTTTCGGAGGATGAGGAATCTTTTTTGTCAGCTCTTATGAGGTCTTCACGGTGGAGGGACATAACAATTCGAGGTTGAATTTTAGCCAAAGTCATGGTAAAAATCTAATTTCATTTACGAATTCAGCCTCTTTACCTAATTTGAATTTTGATTTACATTCAATCTTAAAAAAATACGAAACCATTAATTGATAAATTAAGTAGCAGGGTCTTAAACATTTCCAATGTGACGTTCACAACAGAACAACATATTTTTAAATTATTTTTTAAAAACTAACTTTTCTTTTCCTGTGGCCGAGAAAAATTAACATTTTTTCTTTCACAAAAAGAAGAGTAAGTGAATCTGGAAGTATTGTTAATACTGACTACAATTCTACTTTCGGATTTTTCCTATCAAACAGGAGATTTTTGTGATTCTCGTTTGAAGTTTTTATAACTTTTGTAACTAGCTATATAACTGAAAAGGATATACCCTCATTCTGGCTGACTTAGAAAGTAGTAGTTAGTGATGTTCTGGTGTGCTCTGTATCTGGAATACCTCTATTTTTGGTCCAACAATAGTCAGACATCATGTTAGAACTCAATTTAACTTGGTACCTTTGTTCCATTGTAAAATCTTACTGAGGAAAACATCTAAGTGAGAACCTAAGAAATGCATTTTTAAGGACATATTACATCCCATAGCTTTATATGAATTTAAAAGCTTAGCCACTATATCACGCTAGTTTTCTGCTTTATGGTTTCCAAGAAAATTCAAACATAGTTTTTGAATGACTGCCAAGCTGCTTTTTTCTAGTGGATTTAATAGTACATCGAAATGTTTATCAGTCATTAGAGCACTGGCCCGATAAAAATCACATCTTTTAGCTTAGCATCGCTGATTATAGATAATTTTGATTTTAAGTACAAAAATCAATCAGAGTTTTAATCCAGTGCTTTGGCGAAATTTTTCATCAATCCCAATTTAATATGTAATGGAGATAAATATATTCTTTCAGAATTTACTAAAGGGACATATGCTACATTTTTCTGCTCGGGGACAAGGAATTTGCGTTTAGACCACAATTTTGTAACGTAGTGATTCTTTTTATCTCTACTGTCCCATTCGCACAAAAAACTGCAAAATTTCGGGTACCCATTTTCTCTAACACTAGTTTCATATTTTCATACGTCTCTTTTATATCAGCGGCATGCACTATAGGTATTGATGGAAATTTATTGCGAATACGTAGCAACACAGCTTTGAAACTAACTTTGGAAGAGTCTATTACCAGGCGCCATCCATCTGACCGTTGTTGATACCCAAAAGTTTCAATTACAGAATAAATATTATTCCATTTTCTTCAGAAAAGTAGTGTTTGAAATCACTATGACGATTACGCTAAGTAGTTATTCTAACATCTTTTTGGAGTAGATACCATTCGTTGAGCCTAGAAGTTAAAATTTCAGATTGCTGTTTAGACAGATTTAAATCCCTAATGAGGTCATTAAGGTCTTGTTTATTTGGAAAGTAAGGTTCTGATGAACTACTACAACATTTTCCGTTTCATCTTCGTAAGAATCAGAGCACCTTAAGGTTAGATTAACATCATATATTAGTACAGGGTACTATTCACCGTGTAAGACGGGACTTATTGCAGACTTCAAATTTGGATAATTAACTATATGTTTTGTTTTAGATGTGATTTCTTTAATCTTTGTTAAACAAAAATAACAATCTGCTACGTGATCTTTCCGTTCCCACCAAGGCTTGCGAATGCCATATGATGTGTACCATTTTTTCATTCAGTAAACAGCCTAACACATGAAATGCAGCATATATTCGGAGACCAGCTTTTATCAAAATCACCAACTTGTAGCCAAAGTCAAGAAATTTCGACTCTGTATTTGTACATGAATAAACGTGTGTGTGTGTGTGTGTGTGTGTGTGTGTGTGTGTGTGTAGGTGTGTGGTTAGAAGTAGAACCGAAAAAGAACTAGTGGTAAGAATGAAATGTTATAATCTTATGCAGAGCTTAGTTTTGTCAGTTGCAGATCGAAATTAAATTAAAAATTCGAAAGCAGAATCCACGTTAGTCAGTCGCGGTACGGAGTAAAAGTAGTGTAAAGTAAATATTAAATTTATAATATCAGATTAATTATAATTTTTATTAAGTATAAAGCAAATCGGTTAGAGATAGAAAAGTTCAGCCGTGATCACAATAGTGGTAGGACGCAGCCAGAGATCTGCCGTGCAATTAAGGAACCGTTTGTGGTTGATGATCACTTACGGTGAATTTTAAAACTTGCGCTTTAGTATAGCTTTTGTTATTAACGAACATATTATCTAAACAGCTATTTAGTAAGTTTTGTTGGCAAGTTTATAGGCAGCTATTTCACAATGTAATTAGTTGATTTGATGAAACCGAGTTTCGTCGATTTGATAAAAAAAAATTTATTCAGGTCAAATTAAACATTGATCAAAATTTATAAATTTCGTGAAGGTAGACAGGAAGAGGATTGTTGACCCAAATTTGGATATTTCAGATGAAATTTAGTAATTTTGTTTATTCTTTCTGATAGATCTCAATTTTGCATTAATTTTGCGCCTAAATTTTGCGTTGAATTAATCAATAAATCGGAAAAGACCACATTCTTTAACTACATTTTTTTATGTAAGCAAATGAAAATAGCTCAAAAGCATTTTGATGGATTAAATCGAAATTTTAAAATTTTGCTCAATCTATTGAATAACAATAAACACAGTAAGTTGAAACATTTCACAGTAAAAGCATAAAAAGTGTAAGCATACCGTTGGATTAATTTGAGCCTTCGTAGTAACTGCTGGATTACTAATTGGAATCTTTCCTTTTGTTGTTCCAAGATTTTTTGGACCGATTTTTTCTTTTTCTTCATCTGGTAATAAACCTTTAACCTAAAACATAATTAATGCACAATATAAATAAAAAACCGTTTATTGTACATTACAAAACGTCAATTTAAATATGGATCAAATATAGAGTTTCCCGGGTTTGAGATCCAAGAACCCAAATACTTTTATAGGATATCAATCGTAGATTGGGTACTAGCAAAAGCAGTCAAATGTCACCAAACTAAAATGGGCGATAAATTCCTTTGAACCATTTGAGTGCCTCCACAGACGAGGCATTCAAATAATGGACATTATAAACAAAGACGACATCCTAAACATGCCATTAGACACAATTAAAGCATTCCATTTTAAAGACTCCTTTTAGGTAATCATTCCTGACAGAAGCATGCGAAAAAAAATCTTTAAAGAATCTTCCCAAATCTTTAAAGAATCTTTTAAATCTAAAGAATCTTTTAAGATTGCAATCTTTAAAGAATCTGTCTACTGCTGTCGAATGGACTTGTATGGTTTTAGAGATGATGCCAAGTTGGATCAAGGAGCAGAGAGCGGAATATATGAAGACAAAAACCCAAAGGATCAATTTACAATCAACTTGGAATTCTTTACTACAGCAAGGGAATGCTTAAAAGAGTTGTTCGGAATAAACGATTCTTCATCATATCCCGCATTCAGGCTGCGCTAAAATACATCAAGGATCAAGAAGTGCATTCCAGGCTGATACTCAAATGCGTGACTAAACTCAATTCTCTTATGGAGCATAACAGCGTAGTGCTTTTATGGGTATTGTGGGAACAAGGATAATGAAATCGAGGGCGACCTGGCAAAGAAAACATTAAGTAACATATCAGGTTATAATTCGAAATTGAAAACATAAACCATTGACAGAACACTAACGGCATGCAAAACACAAAGTGTTCCATAGCCATAGCCTAAATCGGTCAAATTCCGATCAAGAAGATACGGAACTTCTTTAAGGACACAGGACTTCTTGGTGAATAAACAAACTACAAGAATACAATAGATCTTGATGGTCGCAGTGTTAGGAGACTCATTCCGAACTAATTGTGATTCAAATTCTATATTGAGATTTTATACCTAATCATAAGTTACTAATCTCAATAGAGGATTTCTAACAATGTTATAAATATGTTATCATGCTCGGTTACAAATATGTTATCATGCATGCTAGTAATGAAGTTTAGTAGAACAAAAACTAATTTGCCAACAGAATACCACATAAACAACAACAGTCTAAAAACTGTCAACCAAGTACCAGATCTAGATATTTTTAGACCCAAAATTCTCCTTCAATGAACATATAAATTTCATTAAGAATAAAGTCTACAGTCATTGGGATTTATCACAAGATTCAGTCATAACTTCAATCCGTCAACATATAAAAGATTATATCTATCCCTAGTACGCCCTATACTGGAGTTTGGAAGTTACATATGGTCGCCTATATAGAAGAAAAATATCACAGCACTAGAACAAGTACAGAATAGATTTTTAAAAAGAATAAGATACAAATTAGGACTATCAAGTGGCTCAACAACAGACTTCATCGAGCTTATACAGAGTTATAAACATTAGAGAATAGACGTAAGACAGCAGATATATGTATGTTATATAAAATAATGAACAGTCTAGTAGACAATATAAACTACTTAGTAAAGTACACATAAAAATACCACATGTAAATACAATGAGCAACAGCCTGTTCTATCACGAACTCAGTGTGACTAACTATACAAGCCATGAACCAATCCGTAGGATGATGGTAACAGCAAATCTATGACTGACAGAAGAGATTTGTTCAACATAGATATAAGAAACATATTCAACTGAACTCTACTGCTAAATTAAATTATAGAACGTACTACTAATTATTATTTTTCTAATTACCAATTATTTCAATTACTTTTACTTATACTTATACTTCTATTTATATTTAAATTGACTATGTAAAATGTAAAATTTAAGTTTAAAACTTATAACTGTATAGACCTTTAAGGGGTAATTCACATATGTAAAGTTTATTTATTTAGTAAAAACCACAATCATTACCTTATGTATCTGATGTATTTGATCTTCGAGCGTGATATTAGCTCTTGCAGCTCTCGTTGCAGCTTCCACACTCGACGTGTGCCCATCCCATGTCACTTTATCCTCTCTGGATGAGCGCGGTTGTTCCTCTTCACCAATCTTCTTACCGATCGCCGTTTCCTCATCACCAACACCAAAAATATCCGTACGCCGTTCGGCTAAAAGTTTCAAACTCGCATCGATTGCTGTTCCAGCCGCGTAGACCGTTTCCTGGTTGATTTTTTCCGTAATGTGACGGTCGCGTTGCTCCACCCAACGCGGATCCAATAGACCAATGCGCATATGTTCCTGTACTTTCGATGCCGGAATTTTGTCACCGGTGATTGGAGATATAAGATATTCGTCGCCAGGCGTTGGACGAACTGTTTTAACAACTAAAAATAAAAAAAGTGTAAAAGTATTTTGAGCTAACAATTTGTAACACATGTGATGGTAGCTACAGAAAAGGCATTGTGAAGATGAAATAAATTGTCACAATTAATGCCAAAATTCGGAAACCTTTTGACACAAGAGAAGCTCCGTTTATGTAAAACAGCAAACTCAATTATACTCTATGTAGATTCCAGTAGGGGCCTGTGCAACAGAAATGGAAAACGTTTGTACGTATAATAAAGAGTTGGTCACCCTATTTATACACGTCAGGATAACACGTAAAAGTGATAATATAATTAGGACATACATACAATTAAGACATAAACTTAATTAAAACAAATTAAAACATTGGTAGAATTATCCTCTGGATGTAGGCTGCATCAAATTCATCAATAGTAAAGGGCGGATTTTCCAATAGATACTGTTTGAAGGAAAGGTAATTTGCACCAGTTTGCGTTTTTGTAAGCCTGCATAGGGGAACATGTACATCGTGTAGATATCTGGTGTCATAATTTTGAACATGTATGTTACGAATTAAAGATCCATCATCATAAGCAATCTATATGTATTTTAAGCACTCTAATATATAAACACTAGACAGCGTTATTCTTGAAATTGTTCCCGATACCCAACATTCTAAATTATTCTTAGAGCATTTCGTTGTAGTCTAAAAATATTCCTCAAGTGTGGGAAGTGGCTTCATATAAACATTGCGTAGGCCATAATAGAATGAAAATAACCAACGTAGATAATTTGCAATACATCTGAATCAAGAAATTTCCGTAGCCTTTAAGTAATCCATTAGCAACATCGGTAAATGGAATTTCCAGAAAAGTACAGGATCAATCCAGAGAATCAGATATATCACCTGTTGCGGATTATTAGTTAGCTCTACTAAATCGCGCATGCTAAACAGTATACTCTGTTTATTGGAATTTAGAGTAAGTCCGTTTGCAGAGAACCAGTTCTTAGCCATTGACTGAATAGTAGAGACACTAATCATGGCTTCTGTTTTAGTTATAAATCTGCAGAAGAACGTGGTATCATCAGTAAATAAAACCGTCTCCAAACCGTATCTTCAGCAAATAAATCCGTCGCTTTAAAAATCTAAACACAGGTTCTTAATAAAAATAACTAATAGAAGCGGTCCTAAGACGAATCACTGCGGTAATCCCAATGACAGACGTTAAGAGTCAGAGTAATTAACGTCTTTACTCCGAAACAGTAAAGGAAAGTGCAAAAGTGAGTAATTAGCATAATTAAATATACAATACTTATAGAAAAATACATTATAATACACTGTTCAATTACTGAGTTGAAATCCTTGGGCGTAGATTCAGTTAGTACAAGTACATTACTGTTTTTCAACTAAACCCAATACTACTAGAAAGAATATTGCATTAGACGTATTGAGTTATCAAAACCTTAAATTATAAATTTATTTAAAATTAAAATTGTGGTTCAATTGAAATTAAACATTTACGTAGTGTGCGCGTGCATAAAGTGGGTGAAGGTGCAGACAAGAGGAAACAGAGGGAAATCTTATACAAAAAACAACCGACTCGAGGTCACAGAATCACAGATTAATATTTACATTTATTTCTCGTAAGTCTCTCTTAAATATTCCAAAGTACGCCCCCTAAAGAGTGATAGAGATAGGGTTTTAAAGCTATTTGGTAGAGTTCCATTTCTTAGCAATATTATAGGAATATGATCGCAGAAATATAGATGTCCTATGTTCTGGCGGCGTTATGGTGCCTTTAAATCTAATATTTAGATTGTAGACATCATGTCTATAGCTAATTTTATTGAATAAAATTGCTGGAGATTTATTTAGCATTATTTTGTAGTAGAAAATCAGTTCACGATGAATTAGTACCACTTTCAGTGTGGACCAGTTAGCATCCCTTCTTTTTTGGCTTACATGATCAAATTTACGAAGCTCATATACATATCTTTTACAGTAGTTTTGTATTTTCTGAATTTTATATTCGTAATTTGTGTCAAGACAAGGACCATATACTACAGATTAATTTCCTTTGCTCGCTCAAAAAATCTCTGGCGTTATAGATTAATTTTAATCTATAGATTGCTTTTTGCCAACATTTATTTACATAGGTTTTAAAGCGTAAATCCTTGTCTATTACTAATCCTAAGCTTTTATCCTCATTCAATAATGGCAATACATGGCCTGGCATTATCAGCTTTACTTTAGATCAGGGGTGTCCAACACGTGGCCCGCGGGCCGCATGCGGCCCAAAATACTTTCCTCTTTGGCCCAAAGTAAAATTTAAAAAATATTATTTTTCACATAAAAATCCGAAAATTTTACAAAATA
>WYDF02317578.1:0-14619 GCA_009867245.2 Adranes taylori
AATTTTTGGTCACCTGTCTACCACAATTTTATACATTAGATATTACGGGGCCAATACAACGATATTCAAAAAAGTAACTTAATATTTTGATATATATATATATATATATATATAATTTTAATGTTGAAATAACACACATTATTCAAGAAGCCCCAATATTTATTTACAATTTTACTATATAAAGAATATTTTTGCAAATGAAATCTACAAAACTTTTTAAGACATTTTACATACTTTTTAATACATTTCTTATTTCATTTTAAACATAAATGTGATATAAAATATTTTTTATAGAGGATGGTTTAGCAGCGGTAGCCACGATTTTCGTGAGCTTACCCGGCGGCCAAAGCGCTAACTTAAAGATGGCGCTCGCATCATCACTGATCCTGCTCAGTAGACAACTACCTTCCGGCGGGCGTGCATTTCTCAGGCGACGCTCTGTACCGCACGCCGGTGCGCCCACCTGAACAATCGCTCCATTATCTCCTCTCAATTGTAATAATAGAGATGGTGGGGGTTCACCATGTACTTGGACATATGTGTAAATTCTTATTCATTATTTTTAAGTAGAAATTTGAACATTACCATGACCTAAGTTTTTTCCAATAATTTATCGGTAACATGTGAGAATTTTTTATGGATTTTGTAGTATGATTTTACTTCTGGTACCAATTAAACATAAATATCTTCCCAGTAAATTATTGGAACTACATCAAATTAAAATTAATCTTTTTGTATATGTATATATGCTACAGTACTACCCTATTTTTCACCAAGCACTAGAGTGAAATTAGACGTTAGGACAATCTGAACACTAAATGTTCTGTAAATCTTGATTGTACAAAATTCAAATATATGATGAAAGCACAATTGTCAGGCATCAATTACGCAAGCAATTTACTCTATTGTTTCGTGAAAATTACATGGTTATTTTATATAAATATTTTATTTGATATGACAAGAAAATAAAATTCGTTATTAATTATCCAACTTTTGATTTAGATTTAATTTGTAGCTATGTAAGATAGAATGTTTTTATATTTAGTTGTTACAATGTTACAAGGCACTAACACACAGTACCTTGTACCATTGAGACCGCGAATTGTTATTGTTAGAAATAATCTCTTCATATAAACCTGTCGAATATTATTTGAGCTGAGCATTCATATACTTCGATTTTGAAGACATAAATGATCATATTAATTGTTCAGAAATTTTAAATAATAATTCATATAAACTTTTTGGCGTACTGTCAAAGTCAATTTTTGACAGAAAGCTGTTAATAATTATAAAGAAGAAAATTCACCGAGTCCCAATACGTCGAAAGTAAAATTCACCAATACTACAATAAATTGATCGCTGATTACTTATTTTATTAAATGTGCGGATTTTGAATTAATTTGCCCAAAAATTGAACCGATGTAAAATTCGATTAAAACACAGATTTTACTTTTAAAAATTCTGTTAAAATACAGATTTTACTTTTGAAAATTCTAAAACTTTATTCCTATCATAATTCGTAACTACTCTATAAAGCCTTTCAGCGCAATTCCTATATTTCTTACGAGCAGGGGTACCATGCTGGTCACTCAAGTATTGTTCTATTTGTAATTTCCTGATACTTTGCTCGCGCTGAATTGCTTCAATAAACTTTCAAATGTTAGGATGTTATACAGATATTTGTGGATTCGAAATATACAGATATTTCGAATCCATGATGCCACCTTTCGATTGAATTATTTGTCTTCGGAAGATAATGGTCTTACACCTTCGTGGTAGTTCCACATTTATAATGAGAAACAGGACATCCAGCAATCCTCAAAGTAATCAATCACGTCTTGCGCTTTGACCTAAAAATGCTTCTATTACATCTTCTATCGGCACATAGGCCAACACAGATAACATTTTCGCATTTTCATTGCAAAATTCGACGTCATTTTGTCTTCTTTGAAGACCCTCTGGCTGAATTCTTAGTAATATACACTGCGAGAAATGGAAGAATCATTTTTAATGAAAATTCTTCATAATTGTTTCTGGCTAGGCATCTGGTTGAAGCTGTTTTACTTGTTGTAACAACCTTATATAAACGGCCTCTGTCTTGGCTGGTAGTAGGGCATACAAAAGTGGAATTGCACTGTTCATCTGAATTCCATGGAATGTGTAGAGTTGTTAAAACAAATGAGGTACTGTTTTAAAAGTTTCGTCGCAAACCCAATGTTCAGATGAGGCCAATAGCCAATAACTGGTGATTCCTTGATGTATAAAATATAACCATTCTATCTTCCGCCTGCCCTGAATCGAACAGCAAGAAAGGTTCACCATCTATGGTTATCTTGTACTCTTCCGGAAATATAATTTTTTGTCCCACTTACGCATTAGATATAATATAATGAGACACGTCTTGGCTATTCAATGGTCACGCACAACATCTTGCATCTCCCAAGCTTTTACATGAGCTGCACCCCCAATATGATAGTGAACTCCCTTAATGGCATCATCCAATCAATAACAAACAAGATATATACAAGCAATATGTATCTGATTATTGGCTTCATAAAACGATCATATTCTATCATATAAACATGTCAAAAGAGTTGCTACGTACTGCAGGGACAGGCTTAGTTAACATAACTACGTTGAAATACATTATGAACAAATAGTTCTATACATACTGGAACAAGAACTTATTACAATCATTTGACCAATGGGAAGCAAAAGCTAGCTTACGAATGATGACTACAATGCAACAAACTTTTGTAATGAAGAGTGCAAAATTACTAAACAAACACAAAGCATGCTATAATGCTCTAGGACAGCGATACTTTTTTTCCGTCGGGCCACACACTTGTTTACTATCTTACACGGGCCGCAACTTTTTTGGTGAGCAAAAAAAGGAATTTCATTTCCTCTTATTTTTGGGTGATGACCTTTTTTTATTAGAACTTCCATTCCCATATTTTTAAAAAGCACCTTCCTAATAATAATATGTCAGGTCGCACATGAAAGCCCGGCGAGCCGCATTCGCCCCGCGGGCCAAGGTTGAGTATCGCTCTAGGACCTAAGTAATAAATAGCTAGAATGAGAAATAAAAACAGATAATAAATCGAGAATTATATGGCAAATAATAAATCGAGAATCAGCATGGCAAATAATAAATAAGTTCACAGAATAATAGTGGCACATAATGAACCTTGCTTATTACACATGAAGCATGCTTGCTTACCTCATGCTTGTTACACATTTCGTATAAATCTCTTTTGTACATAGATATGTGTTCAAGAAATGACAATCTATTACGGATTTGTAAGGTGGTGATGTTCGGTACGCAAACTCATTAATAACCAACACACAACTGTAAGTGACAAAACTTTCCAAAAGAACAATTTCTAGCAACACGCACGCAATGATAAGAAATATTTAAATAGCTCACAAGTGGCAATAGTGTTGCAATATGCGAAAAACAAAAACAGAAAATAAAATATACGATAATACGATTAATTTGCACAATCTGTATAAAATTATTTTATATTTTTAAGTAAACAATATAATGAGGAGGTTATTTTAATGATAAGTTCTAATTGCTTAAAAATGTTGAAAATACTCACTTGAAGAATATTAAAACGGGGATAGTTAATAAAGTAATTTTATCAATTTCAGTTCATTTTCAAACTTTCTCTGAAATAACTGTATCTAAATGTTTTATATGTAAAAAAGAAATGTTTTATGTCAAAAATGATCTTGTAAATACGAAATATATAAAAATAATTGAAAATAAATACTTTTTTAACTTGTTCCTCACATAATAAATAGAATTTCTTTATTGGATTTTCAAAATTTATTTTTAAAGTACAGCTTCACGTCAGCTTTATATTAGTATCGGAATTAAAGCGGAGGTGATTTGGATATTACTGGAAATTCGTGATTGACTGAAATATTCTACATAATACGAGGGGTGTTATTTTAATTTTGCATATAGCCACATAGAGGGCGCAAGTAACAAAACATAGTTCCGAAATTAACCTCAACATTGTACTTACACGTGTTGCAAATTTCGTCAAAATACAAGTGGTTTAGTCACAGTGAATTTTTAAAGTTAGTAACGAATTCAAAAACATGCAATTGAATAGAGAGCATTTCCGAGCGATAATTTTTTACAACTTTCGAAAAGTTTATCATTACAACAATGCTTTGCCGAATTGGTTGCTGTTTTTGGTAATGAAGCACCACATCAATCGACAATATCTCACTTGTACTCTGAATTCAAACGTGCACGCACAAAACTAGACCAGGTCCACCAAAATCAGCGGTCACCCAGGAAAACGTTAATGCTGTGCGCTAGATGATTAATGACGATCGTCATGTAACTTTCGGGAGATCGAGAGTTCCTTGGGCATTTCTAAGACCTCAATCCAAAAGATTTTACATGGTGAGTTGGGTGTGGAAAAATTAGTTTCTCGTTGGATCCCGCATCTGTTGACCGATGAACAAATGGCGACTCGTGTCAGTTGGTGCCGAAGAACTCTGAGTCGTTTCAACAGAGGCCGCTCCAAAAATGTGTCAAGTATCTTCAGTGGTGACGAGTCTTGGATTTATTCTTATACACCCGAGAATAAACGTCAATCTACTGTTTGAGTGTTACAAGATGAGGAGAACCCAACCAAAGTCATCCGTTCCCGCAGTGTGTCTGAAAATATGGTCGCAACTTTTGTATCAATATCCGGACATGTGCCTACAATTCCTTTACAAATCGAAGGACAGTAACAGCTGATTGGTACCCAACCGTTTGTTTGTCAGGAATCATTTCTGAGTTGCGAAAAAACAGGCCACAGCGTCGGATCATCCTTCACCACATCCTCAGTACAGCCCTGACTTAAGTCCCAACGATTTCCCGTCATCAATAAGACACTGACTAGTCAACGATTTCAATCAGCTGAAGATGCAGTCGATGCTTTCCGAATGACCATTATGACCATTTCGAGTATATCCATTGAAGAGTGGAATAAGTGCTTTAACGGTTTGAGCGAATGCAAAAGTGCATCGACAATCGTGGCAAGTACTTTGAAAAACAATAAAGGACTGAAATTTAAACTATTGCTTTTTGTGAACTCTTCGATTAATGTTAAAATAGCTTCTGCCAGAAAAGTGACTAAAAAGCTGTCTGTTTGTAAAAAAACATTTTTCCAAGAATAAAAACACTACAGAAGTATAGGGTGAAATTTAATTGAAACTGAAGCTCCATGTGCTACTCTCTCTTTCATTACTCGGCCAACATTTAGTTCTGATGAAGAAATTATTCTTTGGCCGAAACATATAAAAATTAAAACATACACATAATACGGGTTTCGTTAAATTGAAATGGAATTTTTGAAACGCCAAGCGGGTTATCTTTTAAGTTGTTACAATTTGGCATTATCTTCTCAAGCTTAGATCTTCTAAAACATGAGACATCGCGTGATTCTTGTATTTCCGCGGAACACTGTTCAAACCTTCAAGTGAAATTTCAATTTTTTTTTTATAAATTACAGTAATCGAACTAATCGATCTACTTCGTTGGCAATGTTTTAATAACGTCACACTTTACGAAAGGAATAATGTCACATCTCCTTTATTGAACATTAATTGTAATATAGAATTATGATTATTATTGGACCTGGTCTGATACAAAACTTAACAAGGCAACTCTCGTAGTTTTAAGGATATACAGAAGTGACGTTTTGAGTGTGTAGGCGTGATTAAAAAGTTATTGTGAATTAAAACGGGGATATATTTTGGTCACATAAAGTTTCTAAAAGTCTATAAAAACAATACTTTATATCGAAATCCATATCATACCAATAATTAACAGCGATACAAGCATGGCTTTGTCGTACGTGATGAAACCACATACTGGGTAAGTACAAACAATCACCCTTTTCAACTCGAATCGTATGCAGATTCACATCAGCAAATTTCGGATATTTATCTAAATCCGGATTTAAAGGATCCACGGCTATCCATGGAATCATTTTCATCGCATTCGGTTCACCATCTTCTTCCACCGTAAGAGATATTTCATAATTGTTTAACGTTACGTTATTAAACTGTGCAACTTTGTAGCGTCTATATGGTATTTTCGGTAGATCATTTGGCGGAACAAGTATGAAGTCTTTATATCCATCAATGACGCAGTAGATGTTTTCATAGAAATCTTTGTGCACTACAACAAATTTATAATTTCAGGTACAGGTATTTTGAGTTTTTAATGATTATGATATAAAATTTATTATAAAATATCAGTAAAATCATGAATTTATATAGTCTAACCTATAAATCGCCTACCCATAAATCCCCCAGTCCTCATATTTGCCTACGGCGCGTACAGCTTCGCTGTCCGCATTGCCGCGGCCTACGGTCGCTCTTGACTCACAAAAACAAACAGTGCACAATAAATATGCAAGGAAAAATTAGCCCAAATTTCGGAAAACCTCCCTGCAGTCGACCCTAGACGGAATATTACCCAAGATACGAATTGCTCTACGCTGGAGTGCAAAAATTCTGGAGCCCTGAGAGTAGTGACTCCATAAGTCATTAATGAGTAGCCACTCCATAGTGTGCCGTGAGAAGAGTTCTACTAGAAAAGCATGAAGCTGGAATCCTCAGTAAAAATGTTACTATTGAGTTTATCTGCGAGAGCATCTACATGCTTGTTTCATACCAACTTGTGGTCCAAGTTTTACCCAAAAATTTCCCGCAGTCAGGATTGTCATAGAGCAGAAATTTATTTAAACTGAACATCATACGCCTATTTTTTTTAATTATTCAGATGTAGTCTGTTAATCGAAAACCAATCACGAGTCTTTGCTATGAGTCCATGCTATTTCAACTCTCTCTATAGGTTCATTTAGGGTCAAGCCATGGGACATAATTGTCGTATCATCCACAAAATGCAAATGATTTGCAACGGTCTGAATGAGGATGTTCCCGAAATCATTTATGTAGATTAGGAATAACACTGGTCCCAATACAGAACCCTGTGATACTCCATTGACAGTACGTTTTTTTTTTCGGAAAGAGCACCACCATTTAGTCTGACTTGTTGAAACTGTCCAGAAAGAAATAAGGCTATGAGCCTTCTACTAGTTATGTTGAAGTTATATTTTTTCAGTTTATTAATTAGAATTGAATGCGTTATGCAATCGAATGCCTTAGATAGGTCACAAAAATAAGTTATCATAACATTTTTTGCTTCAGAAATAAATTGAATTTATTTTATCAACTAAAAATATCAATGGTCGTCTACGTTTCGATAGTAAGTACTCGATTTGTTTTGTATGAAAATAAAACAGTAAATGTATCAACGCATTAAAATACCTACATAGCACTGAAGATTATAGTAACTTACTATCGAAACGTATTTGTAAGAATAAATAGACGAATTTGACCTAAGTTCCAGAAATTTTATTTTTCATCATTTAAACAAAAAGGTTAGGAAATTATAACAACACATGTGCAAAATTTCACACTCTCAAATACGTGTGCACTTTCATAACTTCCTTTGCACTTCTATGTACTATGAAAAATATAAAGATTGGAAAGATTGACCCGGACACAATTGTAAATAAATGTCCCGGCCTACATTATACCTCATACCAATTAAGTAAAATAAAAAATTACTGCTAGTTACTGCTCTTTCATCGCCCATCCAAAAATTGACTGCATCTGGTTTCCTATTAAATGCTTTCGAAGCCCATGTGATATCTAATTCTAAATCCGAATACAATTCTTCAAAATCTTCAATGAGATTAGAATTCTGCTTCTGGATGTAACAAATGAAATTATCCCTTGAAAAAGATTATAAATGAATCACATTTATTGAACATGTTCTAATAATCGAATTTAGAATAAATCAAGTAAGTATTGCAATACTTACTTGGGCTCTATCATGTATTGTAGAAAATCTCTCATTTTCATAGATTTCTCTTCTGGAAGGACAAAAACTTCTTCATTGACTCCATTTATAATTCCGCGTGATATGCCATCTGCGTAACCATTAGGTGTCACAGCAACCGTTACCTCTTTGTCGGGAATATTTTGCCTGCATTAAAACTTTTAAGAAACCCATCTATACTTCAGAGTAATTTTTTTAATTGGAATTATTAATTTATATTAATTACAATTATAGAAGTGGGAAATAAAGTGGACAAGCAATAAACGTCCAAACAAGCCGCAACCAAAAGCTGGGTAGTCAAAAAAACAGAGGCAACTTTTGACAACATAAAAGGTATTAAATTAATAAAAATGTAATAACTTCAGTGAAAACAAAATTCATAACTACAGCAAAACTTCAAGAAGAATTAAAAATCACAGAAGTAACCCACAAAGACGAAAAATTGCAAACCTACCCTTGTTATCGACATTGTATTCCAACATTTCGATAGAGCGGACAGAACAAAACTACTGAGAGAGCTATATAAAATGGAAATAACAGGAAAAAGCAAAAAACACGTTTTGAACCATAGGTCAAAAAAAACACTACAAAAATGGATTTATTAATCTAAAGGGCCGCTTACACACATGCAATTTAATGCACAATATTCCCGCAATTCATTGCAAGAAGCCTGACCATTCACATTTCTGCAATAACACGCATGCAACTATATACCTGGTAACTTTTAACTAACTTAGGATACACAAATGATTATAGTAGTTTGTGAAGTTCATTCATTAAATTGCTTTGTCTACATTATAGAAATATCGCAAAAAATGGACACTTAACTTACTGAATGACATAAATGACAATTGGCACCACTTATTTTACTACAATTTAGTGGAAAAGATGCACAGATAATAGAACAGGTTCTAATTCGTGCAATTTTTGCATGCAATAAATTGCACCGAAAAAGGCATAGTGTGAATGGGTTTGTTTACATGCAATTAATTGCAGCAAGTAGTTGCATAATGTGAACCCCACATAACGAAAGGAACTCTATTGGGAGTATTACAAGGTTTTAATATAATATACTATATTACAGTATTTTAGAACCCAATATCCTTTAAAAATCGGAAAAATGATAAAAAGCGACTGTATTAACAATTTTTATCTACTCGAATAACTTGATTTGAGGCAACTCAATGCGAGCCCTTAAACTGTAAGTCAATCTTTGATATTGCTTCAAAGCATTTATTTGCCGTGGCAATAAAACTTGTGGAATCATCAAATAGTATAGAATTCGTACTTTCAAACATATGTAAAAATCATTTATGTAAACTAAAAACAGGAGTCATCTCTCTTCTGCTGGAAAGTTAGTCGTTGAAGATGATTTTTTAATTGTTTCCACTTAGGATACACATAGAATAGAATAAACGTTTATTATAAAATTAAAATAAAAACTGCAAACACTGAACCAATATTACAACGACAGACAACGATAATGTTATCAGATATGCGAACGATTGTAAAAGTCAGATATATGATTGTGTATATCATCTATCTTAATCTGTTATCTAGATATGAAGAGTTCTAAGCTCGTGGAGCCCTATCTCTTACGGCGTTTTCAAAAAATTGTACTTATTGGAATGATTCCAAGCAGAAGTCAAGCCGTTTCAAGGTTACACTAGTAAAACTTGTTGACTATGTTCAAATAGAAGGGGTTCTTTCTGTTTCTTTACAAATCTTCACATCAAAATTAAACTTCTTATTGATTTTATGCGTTACACAATCCTTATAGCAAAAGAAATCTTAAAAAATAAGAATGTTTTTAAAAGTGTAGAGTTACATGAAATAGTTAATGTTCCATTTATTCACAGCAGGAAACTTTTTACATCCATTTTTAATTAAAACTGGCATGTTTCGTGCTACATAATCTCTATAAAAGTTCAATGGAAATTCAGCATCTTCCAAATCTACCTCGATTTCAGGAACTTTACAGCTATGATATAATAAATCTAAAAATGAAACAAAAAGATTAAACATCACATAACCTATTTTTCACGATTTTACCTCTACATTCATCATGGAATACATTTAATTTCTTGTCTAACTTGCCGAGCATTTTATTCAATAGAATTTAATTAAAACACTGAAAAGCCATTCAGTAACTAACAATGGTATGTTAAGTAAACTTATTCCAGATTATTCAGACCAACCGATTTATTACGTCATTAGCAAACAGATTTTATTCGGTTTACCACCCACTTGAATCCAAGAAGCAGTTTGCAGTCAAATAGAGATGATTAGTGCTCTACGGACCTGTTGTTTTGTAACAGGTCTGCAGTAAAAATAATTTTGTAACTATCGCAAACAAAAGCAGTAATCAATCTAATGATTTTACAATATACATATTATACGGTACATACTCACCAAAAATGTACAGCGAGCTTAACATAACGAGCACACTAGTTAGGATTAATATACGGCTTTGCGTATGTATTGCTGGCTCAACATGGCCAACTATGATTCTAACAGTTTAGCGTACGCATGGCCGGATCACTGAACACCCATTCTGCTCTTTTGTATACTACTATGATTTGGCGCCATCTATAAACTATATGACATTTAATTTCACAATCCATAGAAACGTAATAGTTCCATTAGATGCCGTCAAACATAATATAGCCGCTTCATAATCTTGACATTTATTTAGTAGTATTAAGGTTGGTACGGAGTTAAACGTGTTTAACAGCAAAACTTAGTCGACTGAATCCATTTTATTCTATATTTTCAGGTGAGTACCCCCCCCCCACCGCACGCTTCGCTGCATTGTGATTTATCCACAATACACGTACGAACCTGTTGATTTAGTAAAGTTCTTTAGCTGACGCAAAAATATCGTTTCGTTTGAATGAAGATAAATTCCCCGCTTTATAAAAATAAACAATTTGCATATGTTGACTGGGAACATGCAATGCATGCATGTAGCTTTTGTAAAAAGGGGATTAAATTGAGTCCATGTTGCAATAAGCTTTATTACCTTATTTGCTTTGTAATATTGCATGTTCATCTTGCAATACACTATTCAATAGAGTGCTAACGCTCTTTGGTCAGTTCGTAGACGTTTAAGTACTGAAATACTCACCACTTGACTGAATTAGTAGTATAATCCGAACCAGACTTTAATCTTACTTATTCGTGATATATGTTATTAAATGTCAAGTAGTTCATTCCTGGCGTCCTAAAAATACCAAAATGGCTGTTTAATGAGCCGGCAATATGTACCCGAACAGCAAGTTGGCACGTTGGAGCACCTGGCACAAATACCAACGAAGAATGTGACAGCATGAACCGTAAGAACAACTATGAAACAGCTGCGACACAATGGCAATCAGTTGTCCGATTGAATACAAATCACCGATTTTATTTTAGTTAAACACAAAAATTAATACAATGTTTTGAACTAATAGGAAATACTTCATGTTAAAAAATTCTCTTTTAAACCCCGTAAAATAAGAAAACTAGAAAAAAGTGTGGTGTTGATAATATAAAAAGAAACTGTCACTATTCATAATTCCAACAACACTAAGAGGTACATGCCAACAGAATGAAATGTAATAATAACATATTGTTATAAAATAACCTGTTAAAAATATTAACTTTAGTCACCTCTATGTATTTATACATACATCACACTATAGGTGGCGATGCCATATAAAGATAGTAACCTATTTTTTAAAGAAACTAAATATTAATATGAGATTGGCTTGACAAATTCAAACAAAAATGGATATGCAATAAAAAATTGCTATGATTGTTTTGAAGGATATATTGCGCTTCCAATTATTTTTGGCAAGCTTTACAAAAATCCTGTTACATTTAATATATAGAACATGTACCAGTATGTTGAGATTGATAGTGTGACCCTACATTCGGATCATAGTTGAGCTTTCAGCTTACTATGAGTTCTACAGAACACAAATGAATGCACATATGTATCATAAATAAAATATGTTTGAATAGGATTGTAACTTTTGATCATTAATTCGGGTAAACAATTTCGAACTATTTCTCTAATCATTTAAATTTAAAAACCAACAAATATTCTTAAAAATCGATTGTTAAATTGCACGACTGGGATATTTCGTCTTAATTGTTATGAGAATCTTTCTAATGAACATTATTCCTTTTTTGAAAAAAAATGTTGACAATTGTCCTTTTACGGAAGTTTGTTTTCAAATCTGAATGATGAGCAATTGTCGATATTCTTCATCTGAATTAACAAAATAATACTTGATCACATTCAACTTACATACGGGGGATGCTGTTAAAATTACGGGATGTGGCAACACTGTACTTGCGATTAATAACCTATAAAGCGTCATGTGTCAATTGTCAAGTAAACGTGACAGATTGTAAATACATCAAACCGTTTCGTTACTGCAAATTTTCAAAATTATTTAGAATTCAATAAAAATGGATTTAAATAGAGAGCATTTTCGAGCAAGGATTTTATTTTATTTTCATTAAAAAAAAGTGAAATGGTGTGCATCGAAGATTTGAAAATTGTCTTTGGTGAAGAGGCACTTTCAAGGACAACTGTCTTTCAATGGTAAATTTGGCCGCAGTTATATTAGTAATGAATTTCGTGAAGATCGGCCAATGATATCGAAAACTGCTGTAAACATTGATGCTGTACGAAATATGATAATGGCAGATCGTCATGTTACGCATAGAGAAATTGAGTCACACTTAGGCTTGGGTATGAAACAAATTAATGAAATTTTACATCATCACTTAGGTGATAAAAAATATGTTCCCGTTGGATTCTCCATAATTGAACTGAAGCTCAGAAAGAGGCTCGCGTGAACTGATGTAAAGAAATGCTTAAACGATTGGACTCAGGGAGATCAAATTTGATCTACGACATTACTAGTGATGACGAAAGATGGATCTATGTTTATGAACCAGAAACGAAACAGCAGTCAGCTGTTTGGGTGTTTAAAGATGAAATCAAACCCACAAAAGTCACTCGCTGTCGCAGTGTTTCTAAGAAAATGGTACCTTGTTTTGTCTCAAAAACTGGACATGTCGCTACTATTCCACTTGAAGATCGTAGAACTGTTAATGCAGAATGTTATATATCCATTTGTTTACCACAAGTTATCACTAAATTGCTAAAAATAAATAGGACGCGATGCAACATTCTGCACCATGATAATATCAGTTCCCATACTGCGCAACAAACAGTAAACTATTTGAGCAGTCAAAAAGTAGAATTGTTGTCTCATCCTTCATATAGTCCTGATTTAAGTCCTAAGGACTTCTTTACTTTCCCAAAAATAAAAAATCGCCTACGTGGCAAACGATTTTCATATCCAGAAGATGCAGTAGAAGCGTTTCAAAGTGAGATTTTAAGTGTACCATCTTCTGAGGAAAAAATGCTTTGATGATTGGTTTATTCGCATGAAAAAATGTATAGAATGTAAAGGGGACTATTTTGAAAAGCAAAAAGCATTATTTTATTTCTAGATGTTTTTGCCTTCTATCCCGACATTTTAACAACAGCCCTCGTATATATAATATCCACGTTACAGATTTTCGTCAGCCGTCTTTCCGGGTAGCCGACTGTCTCCTAGCATGCGATAGTCCTGCTCTAAGTTTAGGGCGGCCCACGGATCTTCTTCCTACAGGTTTTGAATTAAGAACTTTTTTTGGCACCCACTGATCTCCAGTTCTCTAGACGTGACTGAGCCACTCTAATTTTCTTGCCTTGATGTCTGACATGATCTATGGAGCATTATAGAGATCTTCTAGTTCTTTATTGATTCTTATTCGTCACTCATTGTTCTCGTGAACAGCACCAAAAATCTTGCGAAGGATTTTCCTCTACGCACAGTAGGTTCTCCTCCTTTTTTCCTGACTGTCCAGGTTTCTGAGCCATACCAGACCACTGGCTTGATAACGGTTTTATACACCAAAAGTTATAATTTTTTAGAGACAAGGAAAGACTTAAGTAGCTTCTGGAAGCTAAAGAAGCACCGATTCCGGGTAACCATTGAATTTGTCAGTGTTCCGCCATCTGATTGAGTTCCTAATGTTTATCATGTATTTTGACTTCTCCTTATTGACCACGTAGCCCCATTTTTTTAGCTTCGTTCTCAAGGGTTTGTACGTTGTCGTTTAGATGTCTGGTGGACGTGACTAACATACCAATATCGTTGGTGAAGGCTAGACTCTGATTTGATCTAGCCTGGTGAAGGCTAGACTCTGATATTCTATTAAATATTCTGCCTCCCGGGTTTGTTGGTAATTTCCTCATGACGGATTCCAAGGCGATGCTGAACAGAATAGCTGATAATAAATCCCTTTGTTTGAGACTATTGTAGATATCAAATTGCTCGGAAAGTGCATCCCATGCATTTTGACTCTACTCTTCGTATACGCTATTCGTACGAGCTGTCTCAGTTTCACCGGTACACCAAGTTCCTGCATCGTGTGGTACAAACATTCTGTGATATTAATTACTTGTAATCACATAATTAACACGGGTCATTTTTTTTTTGTTTTGCGTAGGAAGTGGAGAATCTTCATAGACAAAGGATGACCGATGCAACCAATAGTGTGGGATTGTTACCCACTAAACTCCACTCCCTGTTGGGATATTATACTTAGGGGGTTGGTGAATTTATTGTGTGAGGCTTTAGGAT
>WYDF02317589.1:0-14618 GCA_009867245.2 Adranes taylori
GTATTACTTTAAGAATAACTATTATTTATTAATTAAATAAGTTTGTCATTTCGAACTGCATATTGACTATTTAAAATGCCCAATTGGCTTTAAACAACTGGCCAAAGTAGTTGGTTCCATTTCTGGGATCAATGGAAGCCTTCATCAACACACTCTGCTTTTTTTTATCAACATTGTCATGAGTTAATGAAAACCAATGAAGTAACATACCTGCACACCCGGCCTGTGTAAACTAATTTGAAAATTCTCTATATAATATACATATTATTACATAGATCTATGGACGTAGAGGGCAGTTTATAAAATAACGCTAAGGTAATCTAAACATCTAAAGACATGATAAATGAGCATTAACTATCAATATCTCTATTTATTAACCTCTTTGCAGTACTCTCTTTGCATGATTCTACCAAAAGTAGAAAGTACTGGTGACTCCTTCTACCGATGCCAGAAGTGGATCCATAAACTCTAATGCGCTTTTTTAAGCTAATTGGCTGTTTCTCATAATCAATTGTAGAAATGATTAATGTATCTAATTAATAAATCATAGTTGTCTATTGTTCTTAAAGTTGCTAGTAATGCAGAATTCCGAAATAGTACGGGAAGTGTTTTATGATAGATCAGAACTCACTCAATGGAAAGCGACCGATCTTCTGCTAATCTGAAAAGTCAAAAATCCCGTGACTACTCTCCAAAATAAGTACAGAGCAAAATGCTTACTCCACAACATCGTTAAATTGCTGGAACGGATGCTTCTACACAGACAAAAAAGGTATATCGAATTACACCTCGCAAAAAATCAATATGGATTTAAACATGGACGATCAGCTTTAGATGGTATACAAGCTATTAAATCAAATGCAATAAGAATATGATTAAATTTTCTGATAAATAAACTTTCACCATTCAGTCAATGATAAAGAAACAAAACGTTTAATTAAAGGGTACGTCAAGCGATACTTTGAATATTCATTAGGCCACCAGAACGCAAAACCCTGCAAACGTCATGTTATTGACCACAGTGTCGACAAATATCGTTCTGCACTGACTTTCGTCGATTTCAAAGACCGTGCACTAGCGATAAATTCAACGGAGTATTAAAAAAAGGTATTGGAAGTTGTACTGCTACCGTGGCTGCGTAACCAATTATGTATGGAGCCGGTTGCATTCCAACAAGACTCAGCACCGACTCATGTAGCCAAAGTAAACCCAGTTTTTGCAAAAAGTGTTCCGCACTTCATTTCCGATATACAATGGCTCACGAATTCACGCGAATCCAATTCATCAATGGATTTCTGTCGACTAAAAGATATGAGAGTGGTCGCGTTGAATGTGATTCTTCGTACAGAATGGGCAAAAAATCCACGGCGGCACGTTTGTGCAGCGTTCAGCACTTTCATTCCCTGCAGGTCATAATCAAAGTAAAAGAAAATTACATCGAACATTGACCTGAAGTTCATTGATCACATTCAATTTTCAATATTTTGTGTGAATTTGGAATAGAAATTTCAAAAAATATAGAATTTATGGCGTTTACAATCAGCTATAGAATATCCCTCGGAGCTTGTATATTATTTAACATTAATTCAAATGTCATTTTTAAAGCACTACTAGAGTTTTATACAAATTTTGGTTTACTGCGTGTGTCTTAACTTTAAGCTATAATTAAAAAACTATAATTTGAACACGCCACTAGCATTAATTAAAGAGTATCATCTTTGCTCGTACAACGGTTTTGGTATCAACTGTATTTCTAGTATTGTTCGCATTAAGCTACTTTGCGTGTTTGTGAATTTATTTAGGTGAGAATGAAAAATTTTTAAGATATTGTAGTAAGAGATTACCGATTCTAACCACCCTCGAAGAGGTGTTCCAAAGTAGCTCTAAAACGGTACCCGTTTCGCGAAGCGATATTTTTCGGTATTTTGGAACATGTATTTCGTTTGACAGGTGTCATTTAAATACTCAAGATGGCGTATGACAGGGTATTTCCGGTTCTCATTATGTGGGAGCCCTGCAACGGGGCCTGTGGTGATGGTCTCTGTCCTGCACCGAAGCCTGCGTTGGAAGACGCTTGTCGTTTCAATTTGAGGTTATGTTACTAGGTATTTTTATAACAGGTATTTTCAGATGTCAATAGTTGGTAATTCCCGAACGCTCTGTCTGGTACAAGACACGTGTTCGAATTAAAACTAAATATATTTTTTTCACAAGATATATGTGTATTTATCACTAGATAGCGTATTAATTATTAAGTAGTTATATTGAAATAAATCTCACTTTATTACGTTTTTGTATAATCTTTTACGTAGGCGATTTGAAAATTAACATAAGTTAAGAAAGGGAAATAAAATCTCATTAATTAGAAACATTCTCAGCCAATTTCAGTCAAATAAAGGTCTATGTATTTATCATACGTATATAAATGAAACCAACTGATTAAATAAATTACATTTATTTTACATTAAATGTAATTGTAACTAGATTACAATAAATGTTTTTAATGTTTAATATACGTAATACATTTAAACCAGTAGATTTAAGGAAATCTAAAGAAACAGATTTAAACAAATAACAAATAATCCATCAAATAAATATAACAAATAATCAATCAGCAGTAAGAATACAATAAACAAACAAAACTTTCAATATAGATCAAATGAAAGGTTCAATTTTAATGAGCGGGGCTCTACAACTGAAACAAAAAGTTTGCAGATCGTGTATAACGTCATGAAGGTTAACCCCCGAAATGATTCGCTTTGGGCGAAATTGTGATTTAAAAGCCATATGCAGATTATACTGATGGTGTATACATTTATTTCATGTATTAGACGGATATTGAGGATCCAAAGCAGCTAAATAGGTAAGTTTGTATATCAAGCTGAAATCTAACTACCAGAGGCTATTACGCCAAGGGGAATGCAATAACACTTCTAAACCCAACTCTGTACGTCTTTAATATCTAGGTGTAAAGATGGTAATGCCTTCTCTAGACTATGTGTTATATGCAATAAAACCTCCCGATTTTCAAAATAAGTCAGAGCTAAGCTGCGCAACGAATTTGGTGTCACCAAAACACTTTTTTCTGCAGCCAAATAAATGATTAAAAATGTATCAGATACCGAAAGCCAGTATGAATGAGGATGTGCTCGAACTGCTGATATCAAGTATTGCAAATTGGTGTTTGGTAGCGAAAATCAGAAAAATGCCTGGAGGTGTACGTTTCCGATCCGCTAGTCCCCTTCCGTTGTATCCCTAGATGACCATCTTAAAATTCGAAATGTAACTTCAATTTTTTTGAACTACCAATCAAATATGTTGAAACAGGTTTTAGGCGTTGTGTAGCAAAAGTAACTCCTTTTGTACCGTAGATGAGAAGTTTCTTTGAAAACGTTAACAATGAACGTGTAACCAGTCGTATTACTCGTAACAAGGACTTTACTAGCAAATAATGAGTTAGATGATCTCATCCATTTATATAGAAAGGTTCCAAATCACAATTTAACCCCAATATTTAGCTATGAGTAATGTTGCTGAGTAAACGTTAAAGAAATAATGAAATTTTAGATGTTATTGTCAAAAGACGTCAAATCAGTGTTCGCGGAAACCATGAACGGAAACCTATAAATGTGCAGGTAGGAAATAGGACATTAATTATTTTGCTGAGTAAACGTTAAAGAAACAATGAAACTTTAGATGTTATTACCAAAAGAGGTGCAATTAGTGTTCGCGGAAACCTAGTGTGCAGGCAGGAAATAGGACGTTAATACGTCTGGCTAAAATGAATAGGTACTATGATAATGATGAATATAATAATGATGTATAGGTAATATGATAATTCCCCTTCAATTCTAAATAAATTGGAGAGGATTTAAAAGTGGAGAAAGAACTTATAAAAACTTATCTCTTTATTACTTCAACACCCATTTGTTTTATAAAGTTAGCGAAAGTCATATAAGAATTAGTTGATTTAAATTTTGGCAAAACGTATAGCTACTTTCAGAAGTCTTTTATTTTAATAAAATCTATAATGGGAAAAACAATTAATTTTATAAAAAATCGTATGAGAACAATTAGCCGGTTGTGTTTTTTGAAAAAACTTGACGGGGCAGTTAAATAAATTAATTACATATGTAAATTGTTAGAATCAGAATTTTATATTAAAAGGTGAGTGATTGTGAGCAAATGAATATATGTAATTGATTGTTTAATTATGATTTTTTCCCAAATAATAATTTATCATATAAATTTTTTATTGAAATCAATTTTTTTCCCCCAAAATTCTTCGCTTTTATACAGATGAAATTTCTATTTATATGGTCAAATATAAAATTATATACTGAGTGTACTTAAAAAATAAAACCAATGAAATGAAATACTGTGCAAATATATAGGGATCAACCAAATATTTATCTATTTGTTGTAAATATTTTGATTTAAATATGTAACTATATACAAAGAGTTTTCTTTTTTGAGTCAGATATTATTACTCTAGAATGCAAAAATGAAGCAAAGAAATAAGATAAAATTTATTTATTTGTTCATAATATTTACAATATATAATAAATGTTTACATTTTTTTTCAAATGTATAGTTTCGGTTTAAATGAAGTCCAATCGATAAGCAATGACTTTTCGGACTCGGTAAACTGCCAACGTGGCTGAGACCAATATTATGATGGTCAGAACATTTTAAATTACCAATACATTTTCTATCTTGAGTTATGGATTTCGGTAATAAGTCCCAAAACATCGACATCAAGTTGTTTATACGTGAATCGTGTTCTTATTAAAAATTCAGGAATAAACTGAATTTTATGAGGCTACACACATTACTAGTGACTAGTAGACGAAGATGCACTAGTAGTTGAGTGATAGGATATGTAAAGCAAAAATAGATAGAAATTGAACTAGTAATAATAATTGGATACTTACAGTTAAGTATTTTCAACGAATTTCAATTTTTTTATCAGTTTTTCACTTTTTCAAAATGCTTGGATAAAGTAGTTGTGTACTCGTGTGCGATTAAATTAGATGTGCACGCGTTCGCCGTTGAACTAAGAAAGACTGCAGAGGAGCAGAGTCGCGATATTTATAGGTGCGCGCGAGAGAGATAGACAATATATGTTGGAGTGAGATAGAGACGAAGCACGAGACTCTAAAAGAAGAACAAAACATCTTTCGACAGGATTGAAATTCTAGGAAAAAGATGACGTCATCATCATTTCCTGGAAAAACGTCTAGACAGATTTCGTGGAATATGTTAACGATATGCGGTGAGTCATCGATTTCAAGGTCAAGCCTCTAGCCATAAACAAACCATGTCTAGTCATGAATAAACTTCTTAGACAAACGTCTGACACTAATAACGAATGTAGGAGTGGGGTAATCGTATATAAACTCGAATATCCGGTTATGATCTTTAGTTTTGAAGTGTTTGTTCGATTAAGTGCATAACAGTATACAATGAATCATTTACTGCCTTCATTACTATTTGAACAACAAGAAGTTACATCAACAACATTAACAAGTTCTAGAGTACATTAAGACTTGGATGATTGGTCCATTAGAAGTGAAACATCGAAACGTGGAGTTTATGCTCGAAGTTGTTTCACTCAATCTCGATAAAGTGTCAAAGGCGTAAAGTAGACGTTCATTTTGTTGTTCCATTTTTCTTTTTTTAATTTTTATGATTTATTGGTGAGGATTTATACGCAAAACATATATAGCTTCATACAGTGTATCTACCAGCAAAACTGTGTTTATAGCAGAGGAAAAGAAGGTACGTGCCCCATCTGTATAAAGAAAGATAAATTTAAAGTGCAAAATTTATAAATTAGAGCAATTGTAAACATACCAGAGTAGCCAAGCAAGCCTAAAATAAAAAAATAAAGAAATAGAGATCGCTAAGCGAAATAATTTCCAATTTCATTAGACAAATTCCTAACTAGTAAACCGTTAAATTAGTGTCCAGGTGAATCCCCCGTTGCCCGTATTTGCTTTCGGCGTCGGACAGCTATGCTGCGCTGAGTTGTCCGAGTTTCAGTTAGGCTGCGCACGTCAGACTAAACCTAACCTCACTTTGATCAGTATGTACATATGAATTCGCCTCCCCATGAACCCCCCGGTGCCCGTATGAAACTATAGTCTCAATCTGAACAATTGTACTATATGTTTTAGTATTAAAAACTCCTCAAAAAGGAAAACCCAAAATCCAACATATTAGCTCTGAAAATAACTCGAAAGGAACTATAGTTCACAATCTGAACAATTGTACTATACGTGTTAGTATTAGAAACTCCTCAAAAAACCACAACCCAACACACTTCTGCTACATCTGAAATTGGCCCGAAAAGATTACAATTATAGTCACAATCTAAACAACTTTAGTATACGTGGTAATACTAGACACTCCTAGAATAAACTGTTTTACTTCCAGTGCATGACTTTATAATTTTATGACTTCATAACTTCAACTTGTATGACTTCAGTTTTAGATAGACTTCATAACAATTTGGTTTATATCTGAAGGTGGCTGAAAGGAATTGAAACTATACTAACAATCTAAACAATTATACTGTTCGTGATAATGTTAGTTGTCAAAAAGCAGAAAACTATAATTGAAGACATTTACATTATATCTGAAAATGGGTCAAAAGACTTAAAAGTAGCCAGAATCTGAACAATGGTATTATACGTGATAATATTGGAGATAGAAACTCCTCAAAAAATAAAAAACCACAAGTCAACATATCTCTGCTACATCTGAAGTTGGCCCGAAAGTTCTCAAATTATAGCCACAATTTGAACAACTGTGCTATAGGTGGTTATATTAGACTTCTAAAATAAATTGTTATACCTCCAGTGATGTCCGAATGATTTAGGCATCATAACAATTTGATTTATATTTGAAAGTGGCTCAAGAGAATTGAAACTATAGCACAATCTAAATAATTGTACTATACGTGTTAGAAACTTCTCAAGAGCAAAAACCCACCATCCAACACATTTGCTTTATGCCTGAAAATAGCCCAAAATTGTTGATACTATAGTCACAAGCTGAACAATCTTACTATATGTATTAGTATTAGAAACTCTTCATAAATCAAGAAACCACAACTCGACACATTTGTTTTACGTCTGAATTTGGCAGGAAAGGATTGAGAATGATTCGAAAAGATAGTCACAATATGAACAATTGTACTATAAGTGTTAATAATAGAAACTTCTCTAAAGCAAAAAACCACAATCCAACACATATGCTTTGTGTCTGAAGTTGGCTGGAAAGGATTTAAATTATAGTCACAATCTGAACAATTGTACTATACGTGTTACTATTAGAAAGTCCTCGAAAACAAAAGCCCACTCCAACATATTTGCTTTATGTTTGAGGATAATTCGAAAGGATAGTCACAATAAGAACAATTGTAATATACGTGTTTATAATAGAAACTTCTCAAAAGCAAAAACCGACAATCCAACACATTTGCTTTGTGTCTGAAGATGACTCGAAAGGATTGAAATTATAGTCACAATCTGAACAATTGTACTATATATACCTATTAGTATTAGAAACTAATCGAATAAGAAAAACACACAATCCAACATATTTGCTTTGTGTCTGAAGATGACTCAAAAGGATTAGAACTATAGTCACAATCTGAACAATTGTACTATTCGTGTTAGTATTAGCAACTCCTCAGAAACCACAACTTAACACATTTCCGCTACATCTGAAGTTGGCCCGAAAGATTAAAATCATAGTCACAATCTGAACGACTGTACTATAAAATAAACTGTTTTGTCTCCAGTGGTGTCCGAATGATTTATACTTCATAACAATTTGGTTTATGTCTGAAAGTGGCTCAAGAGAATTGAAACTATAGTCACAATCTAAACAATTTTAATATACGTGGTAATATTAGAGTCGTCAAAAAGCAAAAACCAACAATGATTTAGACTGCATACCAACTTGGATTATGTCTGAAGGTGACTGAAAAGAATTGAAACCACAGTCACAATCTAAACAATCATACTATAAGAGGTAATATTAGAAACATTTCAAACAAAAAAAACCACAACTCAAGACATTTGGTTTATGTTTGAAGATGAGCCAAAAGTGACTGTAGTAACAATGTGAACAACTGTACTATGTTGTTCACATTGTGGAAATATTAGTGACGCCTCGAAAAGCAGAAGCCAACAAATATGGTTTATGTCTGAAAAGGATGCGACAGGATTGAAATTTTAGATTGTGACAAAATTGTCACAATGTAAATAAACTATTGTACTATAAGTGATAATATTAGAAACTCCTCAAATAAAAAACAACAACTCAATGCATTTGGTTTATGTCTGTACATGGCTTAGGGTTGACTTTTATTGAACACTCTGTAAGATTTGATATGAAATGCACCTTTCGATTATAAAAGTTAATTATTGTACGTCTAATGGTCTTCGAGCGATTTAGACCTCAGATAGACAGATTTTCATAAACATCTTCACAAAGAGACCATCTTATTTTCATAAACAATGCATAGTTAGTTAGTTAGTTAATACAGAATTTCAAAATAAGCGTTATGAAATTGTGATAAACAAAATAAAACGGGGTATGAATTAGATTTTTGGGATAAGATATTGAAGGACAAAAGAGTTTTCATTTAGAATGTGAAAAGGACGACAAAGTTTTCATCATTATTTGTGAGTAGCTGGTTTAATGCTTAAACGTCTATATAAGATGTTGAAAAGGCAACAATCGCAATGGTCTGATTTGAATCAACTTTATTTGAATTTCTAGACAAAGAATTGTAATGTATGCCATTTTCTAAACATTCATGATACGCCAAATTCAAATGTGTATTAAAAGATAATAAAATATAGTAGCAAATTTAGAGTTTTCGAGCCACTGCAGTGAGACATTAATTATATTAAAAAGTAATATGTACTCATTCAAATAGGAAATAATATATAGTTTGTAATAATTAAAGAGTTTTCCGTGGACTCTATTACTAAAACTTGCCGCTGGTCAGTAAGAATTTCTATGTAACAGCAGTCGGCAAGAATATTCACGACAAAAAAAACTACAATTGTCGTATGATTTTTATGGTCATTTATATTAATAACTTTTGCACTGACAAAGAGATCACAGTGAATTTTAGATATGTTATGGAGGACACATTTTGCCTTCGTTTAAACGTAAATTCAGTTTCAGACTTGTTTGTTCCAGAAATGCAAGTCACTAAAAATGTTGGTCTGCTAGATTTGTACTTAATACATTAATACTAAGGCTAGAAATACTTGGTCCGTCCCTATTTAAAAAAAAAATATGTTTTCCTCATATTTATTGAAATTTAACATGGAAAGCTTGTTTTACGCGTTTTCTATAAGAATAAAAATTGTCCTCTTTCTTAATTTTACATTATTTTCGATAAAGTTTTGCCGCGAATAAACCTTAATTTGGGCCCCTCAGGCACATTTTAAATTGCATGTACATGTCAAAATAACCTAAAAATGACCAATATTTAGTTGACTGAAATGGAAAAATCGATCGTTTTGTAGCAAACTGTAGATAGAAATCGATTCCTTAAATCTTTTAAATTGTTTCTATTGTAACACAAACTGATTGAAAATGCGATTTATAATTAGCATATTTCGCTTACAGAGTTTCACTAATTTCGGCCAAATTGACGTCTTTTCATTCAACACATGCAGATTAGTTCACGATTTTATGTCACCCGTACACAAAAAAAATCGATCTGTTTCTAGCAATTTGTGGATATTAATTGATTTCTTGAACCTTTTACGTTGTATCTGTCCTAAAATTATGTAAACTGATTGAAAATTGAATATTTAATGAGATGACTATCTTTAAATGACTTTTTTAAATGACTATCTTTAATGAATTTCTTGAATGCTAGAGCTACCATTGATATTTAAATAAATAAATTAAACCTCACGCCTTTCCAAATGATGATAATCTTGATAGTGATGATAAAATTAACAATTCATAGCATATATTTACAGTGATTCAGTACGATACTCTATGCAAAATGTTTAATAATAAGTTGTTAACCTCAAACTGACAGAATAATCGCGAGGATATACGGCGATGGAAATATTTTAGAACCTGGCTACAGCTATTTTTAGCCAAAAGGCACTCAGAGAGGAGGACTAGAAATTGAGGAAGGCAACTCGTACTGGTAGGAGGGTGAACAGGCCTAGACTATACAATCAGGTCACCTTACTTAAGTACTGTTAAAACAGGCACCGGTAAGACGTGACCGAGAGGTTGTGACCGCCAAAACCCCGAGAGGTTTTGGCGGCTCCCATCTGTGACACAACTGAATCCCACACAACCACAGACCGACCATCTGGGTAGTCGACAGGCGACTTTTCTCTCGGAAAAAAAAAACATACCGCCACTCCCTACCTTTCCATATAGTCGAAAAAGAAATGAACAAAAACTTCTTTGAAAATTGTGCATTTTTCACATGTCTCATTTTGCGGGCCCAATTTCGGGATCTCAGTATTAATTCGAAAGATTGCGAATATGATGGTGGTGCATGGAAATTCTTCCTGTATCCGATGGTTTAACGTGCAATTATCTACCTTAATTGGGTGTTCAAATAATGACATGCGCGCAGACCTGCTCTTAAATCGATGTCTCTAGATATTAATTACAGCACAGTTTTTCATTTAATTTACATAATTTTACAACAGAACCAACGTAAAAGGTAGAGTCAATTGATTATTATCCCCAAATTGCTATAAATCAATCATTTTTTGTGTATAGGCGATCTGAAGTCGGCCCTTTTTGTGACAATAAAGATCCCAAGGACCCAAATTAAGGCATTTGGAGGGCAAAACTCTACCAAAAATGTCGTAAAATTTAAAAGAGGACAAGTTTTACTTTTTAAAACAACGCGTAAAGTAAAGCTTTCCATGTTAAAATTTAATAAATATGAGCAAATCGTATTTTTAACTAGAGGTAAAAAACTACTTCATCGTTTCATAGTTTTTAGCTCAGAAAATTTAGCACATAATTGTTTGTTTACAAAATCTATATATCTTCAATACTTTCCACGTTAATTAGCATATTAGTGTATCCTGCACAAACCCTGCGGGCCAATATTTCCTGTTCGTTTTAAATAAACAGATAAAAACCGTATTTACACATATCTGAATGGGTAATGTGTCCTCCAAAACATATCTAATTTGCTTAATATCTGAAAATAGGTCAACAGACTTAAAACAATAGTCACAATCTGAACAACTGTACAATACATAGTTATATTAGAGACTCCTGAAATAAACTGTTTTACCTCCAGTGGTGTTCAAATAATTTACACTTCTTAACAATTTGGTTTATGTCTGAAGTGGCACAAAAGAATTAAAAGTAATATTAGAGTCTCCAAAAAGCAAAAAACTACAACTGAAAACATTTGGTTTATGCCTGATGATAGATGAAAAGAGTTAAAACTATAGTCACAATCTGAACAAATGTACTACACCTGGTTATATTACATACATCTATAATAAACTGTTTTACCTCCAGCAGTGGTGTTCGTATGATGACTTCATAACAATTTGGTTTATGTCTGAAGATGGCTCAAAGGAATTGAAAGTATAGTCACAATCTAAACTAAACAATTATAATATACGTGGTAATATAAGAGTCGTCAAAAAGCAAGGAACTAAAACTGAACACATTTGGTTTACACCTGAAGAGAGATGATAAGAGTTAAACCTATAGTCTGACAACTGTTCTATACGTGGTTATATTATATACTCCTATAATAAACTGTTTTACCTCTAGCAGTGGTGTTCGAATGATTTAGGCTTCATAACAAGTTTGAACACATTTGCATTATATCTGAGAATAGGTGAAAAGACTTAGTATAGTCGCAATCTGAACAACTGTAATATACGTGGTTATATTACAGATAGAAACTCGTAAAAAAACAAAATCCCACAACTCAACACATTTCTGCTATGTATGAAGTTGGCCCGAGAGCATTGAAATTATAGTCACAATCTGAACAACTACATACAGTGGTTATATTACAGACTCCTAAGTAAACTATTTTACCACCAATGTGGTATTGGAATAATTTAGACTTGATAATAATTTCGTTTATATCTGAAGGTGGCACCAAGCAATTAAAAGTATAGTCACATTTTTTAAACAATTGTACTAAACGTGGTAATATTAGAGTTGGCATAAAGCAGAAATTATACAAAAATAAGCTATTAAAAAGATCTTTTTTCAATGAAATGTGTTTATTCAAGTTAACTTTACTATAATAATGAATTTTGATAGATTTCATATTTATAACCGTCGCATTGCTGTCTCTCATTTTTTGACAATTAATGCTTCCATGGTTAAAACAAAACACATGTGTGTGTGGCTGTGTGTGTGCATTGTCTGTGAGTTGTCAAAGTCGCCAGCTGTTCAAACAGAAATTTGAAAATTTTGGCCAGAAAATCAAAATATTAAAGGATTTATATGAAACAAAATGCAAATCTGTTATTTTTTTATAAATATTAATGAAAGCATAACTTATAATATATAGCACCAAATAATAAGTTGTTTATAATACTGCGAAATGACAAAACGATTAGTGCTTATATTTGTTCACAATATTTGAGCCCGCACCCATGAAATAAAACTATTTCCTTTGGTGTAATCTAAGTAAATATACAGATAAACATATTATCCATAATAAGTACTAATTTTATTTTTCCAATTCTAATAAGGCAACCAATATTAAATAAAATGTGACTAAAGAATCGTTTTGCACAATTCGCGCTTACTATTACGTTATTTTTATGACGTTTGTTGTTGTTTCTCCGTAGTCGAATGTATCCATATGAAAACATGGCAGATTCAAGAACTTAACAATTAGTAAAATCATCTGTGATGTATACTTATTTAGTACAAAAAAAGTTTAATTCCGGCTCTTAGCGTAATTTTCGAATGGAATGCTCACGTAAATATAGCTTCAAATTGACGAATTAATGTAACCTGAACACCATTTCTAGCAATTTCTGGATATTAATTGATTTCTAGAACCTTGTACGTTGTTTCTGTCCTAAAATTATTTAAATTGAATGTTTAATGAGCTTCTTTAGAATGACTATCTTGAATGAATTCCTTTAATGCTAAAATTGTCATTTAAATAAATAAGTTAATCAAAATTACCTCAAGTGTTTTCAATTGATGACAATATGATAATAATTCATAGCATTCATTTATACTGATTTAGTACGATAACTAAATAAACCATGCAAAATGTTTAAATTATAATTGATTAAATTATTTCACAATTATAATGTGTTAACCTCAAATTGAAATTTATTTTGACATAAAATGTCCGTCCCAGCTCACATGCAGAACCCAAATTATGCTTTATTTTAGTATTTTATACACACTGCGCTACCTATTGACGATTAGCTAATAATGTGCCACTACATGTTGAAAATATCAGTGACAATAAAAATGTGTAGAAATGAAATCAAAATATTACTACAATACAAACAAATTGTTTGATTGTCACTGATAATCAATCAGGATGTTGTTAGATATCAGAAATTCAGAGCACTATCTTACGTGAGATAGAATAAGTATAAATCATATGTTTTCAAAATTTATTATAATTTAAATTAACAAACTTCATCCGCATAAATTAGTCACTGTTTACCGAGCTACGAGTGATACCATCCTTTCCATGTTTAATTTCAATAAATATGAACAAAACGTAAATTTTCATAAAAATAGAGGTTAACGATTTATTTCAAATCTTTACAGTTTTCAGCACAGATATTCTACAACTTGTTTTATTGCATAAATTTGGTCAAAAACTAATATTATATTACAGTTTCTTAACAAAATCTCTAGATCTTTCATATTTTTCACGATAATTACAATAGTGTATAGTGCAGAAATCGAATAGGCCAACATTTTTGGTGACCTGCATTTTTGGAACAAACATGCCCAGAACTGTATTTACATATAAACGAAGGCGTAATGGGTCCTCCATAAGATATCTAAATTTCGCTGTGATATTTTGACTCGTTGAAAAGTTATGAATAGAAATGTCTAAAAATTACCATAAAAATGATACTAAAATTGACGTTCTTTTTGTCGTCAAATGAAAATTCTAAAAGATTAAAAAAATCAAAAATACACTTTTTTATTAATATTGAAGATATATAATTTTTTTCTGAATAAAGAAAAGAATCCTAGTAGTTGTAAACAACGGATTCTACCGCAGCCACCCAAACCTTACCGTAACTCGTTCTAAAAAATTGGGACGCCATTTTGGGGTCTAACATAAATAGTAAAAGTTACTAGATTTATCAGTAGGCGCGGAGTGGATGCATACATTAAATGGGTATTTTATCTAGATGTTTAAAAAAAGTTACGAGATTTATCACTAGATTTTTTCATTAATATATACAATGATAATAATGGCCGCGGGCGGGGCGGATGCATACATTAAATGGGAATTTTTCATTAATATATTCAATGATAATAATGGCAAAAATTTGTTCAAATGAAGACTTATTTACAGGGATAGTTATAGAAATAAAAACCATAAGACGTATAAATGCATATTT
>WYDF02317600.1:0-14616 GCA_009867245.2 Adranes taylori
TCGTTGCATGAAGCAACCACATTAATTAATTATATTTAAGCAGGTAATCATCGAAAATTGCGAATCATATATGAGAGCCTACGAAGATAGAAAAAATTCCAGATCGCATACATGTAACATATATACAGTTTTCAATCAAACAATATTTGTCCGATGATAGGTTCAGAATGGAGTTAATGTATTTATACAAATACAATGATGTTCTGTAAAAAGAGTGCTAAAAAAAAGCTTAATACCTTATAGCAGAAATGGCCATCCACCCAAAATGTTCATCGGAATTTTTTCTTTTCGCAGTTTGTTTTGCATACATAAAACTTTGACAACAATGATCTTGCTAGTATCACAGCTTGACGTTCAGAGGGAGACGATAAGGATTTCTTGAAGCTGTCAGATCTCTTGGAGCTTTGTTTATAATATAATAATGATTATTTAATTTCTTTGAATCTAAGCTACGACATCAATATGTAGTAGTAGATTATTGTAAATCAAAACAGTTAACCATCCGGTATGATGATTCAATTTTTTTAATACAAATTTCCATTACGTGTTGTATTATCTTTGTACTTTTTGTCGTTATTATTTTTTTATATTTTCCTAGGCGTTATTTACGTGAAACATTAAAAATGGCAAACGCTGAAGATTTGAATCGTCTTACTTCTTGTTCATTGGTACTACTTGGTCACATTTTTTTGTCATTGGGTAATAGCAGAGAAAGCATGAATATGGTTACACCGGCTATGCAGTTGGCTTGTAAAATACCTGATGTTCACGTACAATTATGGGCATCAGCTATTTTAAAAGGTAAGGTAAACGATTTCTTATTTATTGATACAGATATAGTGACCAGAGCATACTACAACTTAAAAATGTGTAACAGGTCATTTGTATGTTAATTACTACTAAATTTTATGTAAGAAAACGTTTATTATTATCACACATTTCTGATAATTTTTTAGGATATTTTTGTTTTTTGTTGTTGCTGCTACGAAATTTTATGTAAGAACACGTTTATTATTATCACATACATTTCTGATGCTTTTTTAGTATATTTTTGTTTATTGTAGTTCTCTATTATTTTATGTTTTTCGTTCATAAACTTTTCTTTTTCAGTACGCTGTACATTTTGTTATATGTACTACAGTGTAATGGCCTAATATAAAGATATACACAAGTGTAACAGTAGTATTTCGCAAGATTCCAACTTGAGTTCTCCTTACTTTTTCTAATTAGGTTCAATGATTTGTGCTACAATTTAGTAAAAACAGATCATAGGTTATTACCCTTTTTTAAGCAGACGATGCATCATTTCTTCTGCATACTAACTCAATAGTATTCTAGTGTTTTATTATAAACAGTAATAAAACGCAATACCTGTTATTTGCTCATGGCAATAAAATCAAATGCGGAGACGATAGTGTTAATTTGTTATGTTTTTATTTGGACGGCATATTTACTCACAATATTGGAATACGCTTAAAGAAATTATTAGTGTTAAGATATTAATCAAATATCATTTGGAAGTTTATTTTACTTCCTGATTTTCCACGTACATCTGTATCGCCATATACCGCCACGTATAGTATGTGGCAAATCACGAATTATATGTGACAAATCACGAAGTAAAATACACTTCCAATTGATATTCCGTCATGGGTTACTACAATGTAACGCTTGATTCAATCAATCTATTAACCAAATATTCTCTCTTTCTCCTATACTTGGCTTGCTTTATTCTATCGTAAAACCGTGTACTTCTGATTCAGTGTCAACATTGCAACGTAGACACGCACTTTCTTTTAGCACTTTTTAAAATCTAGTTTGTTCTTAAACATATTTTTCGTGTTCGCCTTGATATCTGATGGGAGTGAAGAACGACTCTGTTGCTGATAAAATGTTTCCGTGGATTCTTGCGGCATCGTTCTGTTTTTACTTTTATAGTTCTGTTTAACTTCATGTTTGTGCTTTTTGTAAAGAGATCCTCTGAACATACAGCTGTAGTGACTTGTCTTGTAGGTTTCAATTAGGTCGCCTCTATTTCTGCATTCCAATAGGGTGGGTTGTTTTAATGTTAAAAATCACTCTTCATATGGAAGATTTCTGAGAAAAACTATATAGAACCTAATATGGAAAAACCTTATATTAGTTGCTTTCCTTTGGATCTTTTCAAGCGCCTCGATGTCCTTGCTATAGTACGGGTTGCACATTGAATACCATACTCAAGTATTGGTCAATGTATGATTTGTGTATATTCAAGAACATCTAACATGTTAGATGTGGGAAAGCTTTTCTTGTTAAATATATTAATGTGTTTGCCTTCTTGATTATACCGTTTACATGTTCTTCACACTTTAAATCGCGAGAAACAATAATTCCAATATCTCTTTGACAGATTACCTTTTTCCAGAGTGTAATTTTTTTAGGGCTTTGTCATACCTATATGTAAGACTGCATTTATCAAATTTTGCGGTGTAACCAAGTTTGAGTCCCAATTTATAAAGTTTGTCCAGGTTTGCTTGCTTGTTGTTGTTTATATCACTTGGATAATCCAAATGTTTCGTGCCGTCAGCAAAATGACTGATTCTGTTTTCCATCGGTTTTGACATGACACTTATATAGCGCAAAAACAGAAGAGGTCCTCGAACCGTTCCTTGAGACACCCCGCTGAGTATGTCGCATTTATTGGAATAATTATCATCAATTCGGACGCGATAAGTACGACTCGTCAGAAAACTTCTTATCCAAATAAGCAAATTGCCTCTGACTCCCCTAGCGCCTAGTTGTCTTTGTGTTAGAACATTGTCAAAAGCCTTTTCAAAGTCTACATATATAACATCAATTTGCTGATTCTTGTCAAATTTGCTTGTCGGTTCATTTAACATTAGTAGCATGTTGCTAGTTACGGATAGTCCAGGCAGATAGCCCAGTAATGTGCTTTACTAATTGTTCCATTTGCAAGTAATAACTTTGTTTAGTTTTCAGCTACTATTTTCTCCTCCATACATTTGCAGAATACCAATGTTAAGCTGATTGCTATAATTCACCGCTTTAGTTTTGTCTCCCTTTATGTAAATCGGAATGATCGTAGCTTTCTTCCATTTATCCGGGGCTTCACACATTGTTAGCGAATAGTTGATAACTCCTGATAGAGGAGAACTTTGCACATTTTTTAATCAAAATACCTGGTATTTTGTCAGATCCAGGACTGGAGCTATTATTTACAGAATTGATGGCATTTAATACTCGTTGCGTAGTGATGGTAATTGTTTCGATCTTATTTATTTGTCCTTTAATTTAGGTAAATAGGCCGTAAGCTTCTTGTATAAAAACGCTCTGGAACTGGTTCGCAAATTCATTCGCAATTGATAAAGGAATCGTAATTGGTTCATCCGAGTTGCCGAGATTCAGCAAGATAATTTGTCTAACTTTAGAACTGAATGTGTTTGAAATGTAGTTATAAAATTTGTTATTCTTCTCTAGAATTGATTCTTCATACTTGCACTTTGTCATACTGATTTGAGTTGTAACATTGTTGGAGATGATTCTGTAATCCATGTAGGCTTTGTTTGTTCCAACAGCTTTGTATCGACCCCACATATATCTTTTAATCTGTATGATTTTCATAATGTCGAAATTGAACCAAGGCTTGTTCGAGTGTTTAATGACTGTAAATGTTGGAAGAAATTGATCCAGTGCAGTTGTTAAGGCTTTTAGAAGGCCATTATAAGTTTGAATTTGACAACTGTAAATATAACTTCTAATGTTGTCGTAACTTGCTTTATTAAAGTTGTACACTTGCTTGGTTGTTGTTTTGAATTGAAACCTGATTGTGGGTTTCAATATCACAATGATCGCTTTTTCCTATGGGTGCTTTAATTTCTAAGCCAGTAATTAGTTTCCTGTGATTAGTAAATACCAGGTCAAGTGTTGATTGGTTGTTTTACTCAAGATATCTAATTGGTTCCAGTACCATTTGGCGCAAATGGCTATTTGTGTACATGTCAAAAAAGTATTCCGCAGATTCATTTTGCCATTAAGTCTATTTTGCGACCAATTAATTTGTGGAAACTTGAAATTTCCAAATATAAGAAGGTTTTCGTGATCTGTGTATTTGAACATTCTATCCGTTAATATCGTGCCTGAAACTGTGAGGCTAAATGGGAGCCGAATAAATGAATATTGTTCGATACATAAATAAACGAATATTGTTCTTTATTTAATTTGTAGCACGAAGATAAGATATTATTTCTGTATCTTGTTAAATGGTTCTGCACGTGGGTTTACTCAAGAATTTCAAAGTTTATTCTAGGCGAGCCAATACAAAGGACTTATCATAATTCGCAAATGAACATGTTGCAGTAATATGTGCCACATAAATTGCACTATTGGAATTTATTCATTAGTTTGCGAGTTATAATAGTCTCTTGTATATTCATTTATGAGAGTCTAATTTAACTCTTAATAAACAATTATATGTCTAAAACCGTCTAATGTATTACAACTTCTGTTTTGTTTAAAACCCTTCATTGGAGAAAAGTTGTGGAACCGGGAAGGTAAATGTCCACAAAGTTTGAAAAAGTATAAACATCCTGTACATAGTGCAGTCTTTATTTGACAAAAAATATTTAAAGTTAAAAGAAAATAGTTTTTAAAGCACTACCTAGCAAAGTTTATATGAGTATTTAATCTGTTACGGTTCCGGATGAGTTATATCGTATAAACTTTAGTCTTGGTGATGTCGCATTCTATTATATATATTAAAATTGGATAAACGCAGTTAGGCTCCAAGAAACTGTCTACACAAAGTTTCAGTAACTTTGTTGAATTTTTGAGAAAATTAAAAATTCCGTCCTAATGTATTACAACTTCCGTTTTGTTTAAAACCGTTCATTGGAGATAAGTTGTGGAACCGTTTTTCAAGGTAAATGTCCACAATGTTTGAAAAATTATAAACATCCTGTACATTGAATTTTTGAGAAAATAAAAAATAGCGGATTTGTGGCATTTTGTCTCAATGAAGTTCAGCGTATTTGGAGGTTTGACTGCAAAAATCACACTTCTCTGCACCAAATTTCATTAATAGCGTTTCGATAGGGATAGGATAGGCTTACTCAATTTGAATATACAAACACATTTTTTAAAAGCACTGTTCTGGAGTCTCCAAAATGAATCCTATATCTTTCATTTACTTATGACATATAAGAGACAAATTTTAAATTGTCAAGAAGATGCTTAAATTAAGATCTTTACTTCCTCTGCTATTTGTAATATTCAGCGTTTTCATTTATAAATCTAATTAAATTATTGTAGCTATTATAAAACTAATTATCTTCTAATTGAAGACAAACATCTGAATTTTTCTTTTGTTTCTCATAGACTTGTATCGAATTCGTGGTGATCCATCTCTTGAAAGCGAAGCGTATCAGAGACACGTAAACTTTTCGCAAATGCTATTGAATGATCACTTTCAAGCGTCAAAAATGACTGAACATAATTTAATACATTGGACTGATGGAGATTTGCCAGATATATGCGAACAGAACAGTTCATCGGCGGGTGCTGTTATTATTCCAACATTATAAAACTGAAAGATTTAAAGTAACATTTAATTTTAAGTTAGTTTTTAATTGCTAGTGGTTCTATATTTTCATGTAGAGTTTAAATATATTCTTTTTAATATGTTTTGAATATTATTGATTTTAAAACTAACCTATTTATATTTTTCACAAAATGCGAAACTATGATTTTGCAGAAAATTAATAATGAATGAGTTTAACATCCGTACACACAGATATTTCTTCATATACTGCAAAGATCAATACACAAGCAATTATGAATAAGACCGATTGTGAATGATTTTTTAAATCGAAACTAATAACAGCAAGAAGTAAACAATTGATTTGGTACGATATTTTAACTTAAAATATTTAACAACATCAAAAACTTGATGTTTTGTTGCCGTGAGAATACATTATTTTTGTAATAGATCATTATCATAAAGATTTTGCTCCATCCAAAAGCTCATTCGCTCCTTCAGGAAATTACCATCCATTTCCAAGCTGATAGGACAGTTTTCATTATCAAAAGGTCCATCAATTTGCATATATTTTATGTTATTCACTAAAATTTTTCTAGTAGAGTTTGTTGCCAAAGGCTTCCAAAATTGTTTCTTATTCACACACTGGATAGTATTAACAGTTGGATCGCTAGAATAATATATATTCAATTATTAAACAGTATAGATTAATTAAAAACTAGACAATGTAAATGCTTTTTAAAATAACAGTTGTAGCTGTTATATTACAAAACGTAACCAAAAGTGTTCTATCTATAGGTTCTTACAACTTTTATAGCGTCCATACATCAACAAATCTGTTTCTAGACAGCGTTATATAAACCATATATTTAAAAGTCACAAATGCAATTAACACATCTATATTTCTGAATTTTCTTGAAATGATTTACAGACTACGTTCACTGAATCATACATAGATTTAATCTTCTATCTAATGAGTCGACAACATTAGATAGAAGATTAAAATAGGTCCGCGAGATACTTGAGGCATTTGGAAACAGCTGCTAAGAGCACTAACAAGTGCCATTTTGAAACTAGGATCTGCAAAGTATGGTCAAAAATATAAGAACAATCGACAATAAAGCCATACAATCACAAGGCACTTAGGATATCAAAGCGAAGGATGTGACAAATCTGATGTGATGGTGTCAGGTGGGTAGAATACAAAAAATCTTCACAGAAAACATTATAATTGTATGGGACATATGAAACCTTATAATGATGAAGAGGAATTGCAAATGAGCCCTAAAGTTTTTTGATGGGTTTAAGCTCTATGATGTGTAAGCGAGAGAGAGAGAGAGACCCTTGTTAGCAGTCGTGCCCATTTCAATTCTTCAACTTTTCTCTCTGAGAGAGTTGAGTGGGCTCTGATAATTTTCAAGCCATTCAAATCCCTAATCTAGAGGCAGAGCCTAACTTTCCGATGCTGATACAAGGTGTATGGAAAATATGCGTGTATTTACGAGATTCAGGTTCTTGTCTGGTCATTTTTCTCGAAATGGTTAAATATTTCAGAACTAGAGAAAGTAAAGATAGGTTTTATATTTAAAGGAAACAAAACATTTGGAGATTCGTAGCACATCGATGACCTTTTACTGTAGAGTATGGAGATATGTTAATAGTGCATGAGGATCTGAGATACGAGATTCTGTATAACACACATGTAGCAGTTTGCTTCTTTTAATCGATAAAATATTTTGTTTTTAGTACATAAAATAGAAGACCCTCAAAGCAAATGGAACCCAATCTGTGCGTTGTTGGACATGGACGGACACTTTTGGTGACACCTCATATGAAACATCAATGCGCAAGAAGGGTTTTCTCCGAACTAATAATTTGTAATAACAGTCGCTGTGAGAGCAATTAATGGATTGTCTGAAGGAGGAGTTTTGTTTAATTTTTCTTGATGTGCTAATGTATACCTTGGCAACGAACAGCCATCAAGTAGAAATGCCAGATGACCTAGTTCTTAATGATCCTATAGGAAAATGATACAATATTGCCCATTAAAGTTCATAAGTGGTGTAAACATCTCAACATAATGGTTAACTTGAGTAAAATAAATGTGGAATTCATAAAGAGAAAGAAGCTCTTAAAGCCCCGCCCCGTTCCTGATTGGTTAATATGACACGATGTGAGATCAAATATTTGGATCTAGTGCTGGACCACAAACTGATTGTAAATACTCAAATATTTGGATCTAGCGCTGGACCACAAACTGATTGTAAATGCTAACTTGCATAAAGTACAATAAATGGCGGCTAATACTCAAAGATATGTTTGCAAAAAAAAACTTTTCGACCAAACTAGAACTCTATAATGAAAGAGTCTCAAGGATACACTAGGTCTTCACAGCAATTGTGAAAGACCTAATGCACTTGTTTCAGGGTTTGCACTTGTCTCTGGGTTTAAAGTGGAACAGAAAAAGATTCAGAGCATATTGCAGAAATTACAAAGAATTGAATGTCTCCACAACTGAGACAATTTCTACCTGTCCAACAGCTCCGATGGAAACATTAGCGAAACTTGTCACTGCATCAGGAACAATGAATAACTTAATTTATTGTTCCTGAACTTAATTTATTTCAAATCTTTGTGTGGATTAACTAAAAATTACGGGAAGTCGGTAGAAAAACAATGGCAACATGAAGCTAAATACTGGACCATAGTCCTAGTTTAAAAATACACGAAAGATAAACCTGACAACTGACGAAAAACGGAATATATAGTCTCATTTGAATGGAACTTTCGGAATTCATAAGTTATATTACAGATTGGGCTCACATGCCTACCAATTCTGTAAAGATAAGCAACAAGAAGGGGCAAGTTGTAAAAGATTTACTATTGCGTTGCCTGTAGGCGTAGGTGTAAGGATTGTCTGCCGGCCATCCTTTCGAAAAATAAATATGACACATGTATTGTATTTATATCTTTCGTACTATTTTCCGCATGTCGACAGGTCTAATAATCTTTAAAACCTCTTAGTATATCTTAGAGCCACCTTCGGGAGTTTATTATGACATTTAAATCATGATATGCGTAGAAAATTTGTACGTACATTGTATCAATGTGAAATAGCGCTAAATTAATTTTTCATTTTTACTTACATTGAAGAATTGCGCTTACAAAATCGCACGCTACTTTAATTAGTATTATTAAAAATGATGTGCTATTTGGTATTATATATCGTATTAACACATAAGTTACTATATTTTAGTTAAGTACCTACCTGTGTGCCATAAAGTTTTTCCAAAGTTGTAAAAATATTTTACTCATAGTTAAATCCGTTCCATTGAGTTTATGAGATTCTATGGGAAATTGATATATCATATCATCAACATGACATGGACCTATAACCCGTATATAAATTAATTAGGTGATATAATAGAAATTATTAAAATATTATAGTTTACCAAATTTGATATCTATTTGATCTGATGTTTGTGCAAAAATATCAGCGTAAGTGTAAGTACCGCGATAATTTAGTTGATATACAAACGTAGGTATTCTTGACCTTGCATGCAGAATCGCCATTAAAAATACAGGATAGGTAAAATATCGATCGGAATATAACTAAAAACATCGACAAGGTATCAATATTTCGTGATTTTTATGGTAAAATGAAAAATAAAAAAATGCATATAGCTATAACATTTGTTATTAATAAAACATTTTGGCAAATATAAATGTATTAATAATCAAGTGAGTTAATTATTTCAAAAAGTGCATATTGACGTTTAGGAAGTTAAAATTTGCTTAAAAAAGGTAGATGTAGGGATAGATGCGCCTTTCTGGCATAGCTGATAGCCTTCATCAGTACCCTCTCCCTTCACATCGCATAATTGCATTCGTTAATGAAAACCAGCGCTCAGCTCTGTATACACCTCGGCTAGCAAATCTATTTGAAAATCGTTTGTATGAATGTACGTACGTACATATGATTATATGCCTACATTATTGCTAAAGAAATCTTCTGAACTTAAATGCAGTTATACGAAGTAACCAACGATAAGACTATTAGGGTGGCAACTCATCCAAACAATTAAGAATTATCGCACTTAGGGACTTAAACCATTAAATATTGTCTGTTTTTGCAATTACCACCCCTAGATCTAGATTGTCTCAAGAAAATACCGAGGGAATGGAAGCAGACCCTCTTGGTGCTTCTACCAACAGGCCCGCCTGGCGATCCAAACAAATTTAGACCAATTTGCCTACTCAATACAATGGGAAATGTATTTGAAGCCATTGAGCTGTCAGGCAGACTTTCAAATAGGCAGTTCGGTTTTAGAAAGAGATTGTCAATAGTTGACGCAATCTCAAAGATCAGAGACTTTGCGAAAAATGCAACGAAAGGCACGCGGCGAACGAGAAGGATTGGTGCAATGACAATCATAGACGTTAAAAATGCGTTCAACTTCATTGAAGAATTATAAAGAAAAAATATCCCTACGTACATAGTGGATATAGTTAGAGACTACTTCAAAGACAGATGGCTGATCTATGAGACGGAGAACGAAAAGAGCAGTCGACTACTGAGTAGCGGCGTACGGCAAGGATCCGCCCTGAGGCCTACCCTGTGGAACGTTCTATATGATAGTCTAGTGAACCTTAATATGCCGAAAGGAGTAACACCGGTAGTATTTGCGGATGAAAATAAAATGAATGAAAACCTAGAAACCCTGTACCCTAGAAAATAAAATGAGTGAACACCTACGATGCATAGTAAGATTGATGAAGGAACGTAAATTGGAACTGGCGCCCCAAAAAAATGAAAGTATCGTATTCTCTGGTCGACATAAGATTGGAACTTCATGTTTTAAAGTAATGAGGCATTGTAATGAGGGAAGTAAACGAAAAGATCAGATATCTAGGAGTAACTATTGATAAAACTATGAGTTTAAGGCTCACTCAAAAGAGGTTACTCAGGAAGCATAATGTAAGGCCATGTTATTGTGTCATATAATGCCAAGTATTCGAGCCCCCCATCTGAACAAAAGAAAACTATTGTACGGTAATAAATGCTACTCTACTGTACGCGGTTCCGGTATGGGCGAAATATATAAGCAAATGAGTTGGAGAAAACGCTGCGGGTAAAGCTCCTAGCAGCATCAAGGGCATACAAAACAACGTCCGTGGTAGTTTTACAGGTCCTAGTGAGTATCCCACCTATTCAGCTGCAGATAAATGAAAGATGTAGCAGACATCGGGAGAAGCAATCCAACCGAGTAAAGGATCGCAGGATGACATTTCAAATGTGGCAAGTAATATGGCGACAGGAAGATAAAGGATGTGACTCACCAACTTCTACCAGAAATCCAGAAATGGATACGACGAGAGAATGGGGAGCTAACCTTTCATGTAACACAATTTCTATCGGGACATGGATGCTTTAGCGAGTACATTTATCGAATACCACGTGCACAGACTGTTCTGCGGACAAGAATAGTATGACACACACTATTCGACTGTTCGGTCTGGTCGGATTTGAGTTCCAAGATGCGGAAAAGGTTAGGTCTTAACATGACACGAGAGAACCTAGTCCAGACATTGTTAAACTTAAAGAAAGATGCGAGCGCGAGTCTTATGTCGCAGATTTTCTCTGAAAAGGAGAAGGTAGACCTAGCATGTTTATCATATTTGTCTATCTATTTATTTGTGTTTATTTATTCTGTAGAAGTAAGCGGTTCATAGTAGAAGTGTAAGTTGCCGATGAAATGACCCTGTTGCCGATGAAATGACCCTATACAGTACACCATTTCATCGTATCAAAGAAGCGAAACCCAAAGTACCTGTATAGGTGACCTGGCTAGCGATGGCCCTAAGAAGAACACCCAGAAGTAATGCCAATAGAGTTCCTGGGTGTTTGGAGGGAAACCTCGGGCGACCCTCTCAGTGCGGGTTTTTAGGACTACTGTAACCGCACCTCGATTAAAACGGTAGGCAAGCAAACTCTCTTTCCCCCATCCCAGGACTGATACGACATGTTTGCTTGTTGGTCGACTGAATCACGTGCAGCGGTGAGGTCAAACCCTCGCGCGCCTAGTATAGCTTTTGACTCCTAACTCTCGGTAAAAAAGATTGTCTCATCGATCGTTCCTTCTACGTTAACTTGACGTTTCGTGCTGATAAGGGTGATTTGTAACAATCTGATTGTTTTAGCTGGGATCCTCAGGTCTGATACTACTTTTTCCTCTTCACACTATCATAAGACTTTAAAGTTCACAAAGAGCTGGTATACATCCATATTGCATTCAGAGAATTTATCGATTATTTGTCTTATGATGAAGGTATTGTCCGTCGTTGATCTACCCCGTCGAAATTCGCCCTGGTAGTAACCGAGTATCTCTTCTATTCCTTTTAGAAACAATTAACTCACTTAGTTATTAACAAAGAGTTATACCTCTCCTTAAAAGTAATACCATCTATAGTTAAATTAATCTAAAATAACCACACTATGGACCCTAATCCATAGGTTACTCAGGAAGCAACTATGGACCCTAATCCATAGTGTAGATAAGATATTTTGTGTGTCAGGATCTTTCAAGTATTCCTTTAGTTAGTGATGTGATTTAAGCTTAGTTTGTGTGAGCTGCGCCTATTTGTAATGAATGTATGCAATTTGAATACTCTGATCAACTAAACCGATTTTAACAAAATTTGGTACCCGGTTATATAACATTTTTAATTCAGCTCTGGATAATTCCGCTATAGCGGAATGGTGCGAATTAGTAAAAATTAAAAATCTAAATATCCATATCTGGTTATTAAAGCACAAGCATAGAGAATGAAACAACTTACGTTAACATATCCATGTACAGTGGCCGGATCTAACAGATTAATGACATTATTTCCTTTAAAATAAAAGTCTTTTATGTTTCTCCATAGTTGTGCTGGTTCTGGAGAACTAATATTTAAATCAAGCATTAACGGTAAGTAGTAATCGAAATTTTCGTTTAGTTGCTTTAATTTTTGAGGATGACGTAATATCGCTATAAATTAAACAAAATATTTAATCGAATAACTATAAAAACACACATTATAAAATGATAACTTTGAATGGGCGAAATACGTAAAATCATTAAAAACTGAGAATGCATGTGAAATCACATGTACACACTAGTTTTTATTTTGAACAGAGCTGTAATAGGAACTTTCGAAACAGTTTCTATTAGGATGCTCTGTTCAATTCTGTTTTTTTTTTTACCAAGAAGAAAGTCGTGCCATGTGGGGTTCACCCGCAACAGGTACACCCATGTCTCACTAACGGGACCCACCAAAACTTCTCGGAGACCAGCGAACATTTTGTCGAAACATTCTGATTCATTCAATCAGAATGGCCAGTTGTAGCGACCCTACCTATTTTACCGATCATTTTTGCCACTCCTTTATCAGAGTGCACGGCTCTCATCTAGCAAGCATTCTCAGCGTCTTTACGAACGGTAAGTACCACGTCTCTCGCTTCATTTTTGCGTTTGGTCGAATTCTGGCTCCGAGTATTTGCCACCATAACAAGCATTCCAAACCTGGGCAATGCTAGTGCCGATGCCGTCCGAAAAAAATTGCTTCGTACACGTCCCGTTTTTGATATAAATCAAAACATAAGTGCTCCTACTCCAAATAATAATATACCCGTTTTTGATGTTCCAGGATTTGCAGGTGAACGTAGTGTGTTCCATATTAACAGTGATAGTGTGTTCCATATTATATTTGTTACCATTAGTGTAGTAATCACATCGCTTGGATCAAAGCGATGTAGATATTTTCTAAAGCTGCAATACCCAATTAGCATCTGGGTCTGGCTGCCGCGTTTTGCTTCACACCATATTTTTATTAGCCAATGTGTCCATCTTGTCTCATTCCCTTGTCATGTTCCTCTATAGAGGTTGTGGCACAAATGTATCCATGGGCTCTTTCTGGAGCCAAAAGTTTTATGGGAATGCAGCCGCAATAATACGATGTGACTCAAGAGATACTGTGCTATCCGCACATGTAACCTCCAGCAATGTAGTGCGTTGAGCCCTGACCTAGACAGTCGCTACATACAGCGTAGCAGGATCCACAAGTCTGCGTTTACCCCTACCAGTTTCATCAATTAAGTCTTGCAATCTGAATATCGACTTTGCTCGCCTACTCGTTAATTCCAAGCCATCCATCGCTCAATCAATACAATGACTGCATTTAGTTTATACTCCAGTAAAAAAAATTTAATTAGTAAACTTCATGTGTCAAAGATGTTTCTGTCATTTTGTGTTTTTATATGTAAGTCTATCTTAGGTAGGTTTCGCTGAAATCTTGTTTTAGGAGTTCAGTGCGGAGCTCCTATGTTAGGAATACAGTGATAGGCATTCTCTTAATTGAAAACAATATGACAACACAGATACGTTTTTTAATCACATTTTTAATTGAAGTAGACAGCTATTACAATAATAAGACTATAAGTGACATGCACCTAGTGGTAGCTAATGCTCATATGCATCCAGTAACATATTGAAACGCCAAAAGAGATATTACATACTTTCACTTTTTAGATTCTAATATAAAGATCTTTAAACGTTTAACAAGGGAACTTTTTCTTTGAGTAGTAGTTATGCGAGTCAAGAAAAAAGTGATGAAATAACACCTGAATGTGAGTTAGAAGAGCATTAAGGAAGAATAGTTTTTTTAATGGACGGTTAATAAGGAAGAGTGAGAGAAATCGCCTTCATTTACGCAAAGGTCGCCCGTCAGACGTCGGTACCGGCGCAGAGAATATAAAAATCTAAGTCTAGCTGATTATGGGGAACTCCGCCTATGGGAAAAATCTATTCCACTAAGGGATGAGGTAACGTACCTGGGCATAACTTTCAGCTGGAAAATAGACTCCACCTTAGCCAGAGTTAGAAAGCGAGTCAACCTAATTTCAAGTCTCAGAGGACGACTAGGAGACTGTAACTCCAAAACACTTCATAATACCTACAAAACGTGTATAAGACCAATTATTGACTACAGAGCAATTCTGTACTCTTCAGCCACAAACAATGAAATTCATAGGCTAACAACTT
>WYDF02317611.1:0-28137 GCA_009867245.2 Adranes taylori
AAACGTTTGTAATGAAAAGTTAGTTTCATTTATTATACAATTTTTGGTCACCTGTCTACAACAATTTTATACATTAGCTAAAAAGTTTCATCTTACACGTGTCTAATGTATTTTAACGAAGAATATTCTCGGCAAATTGCAACTTCCTAAGCTAATTGGTTTCTGAGATACGGTGATTCTACTTTTTGTTTTATATATCTTCGACCCCAATTTTTAACCCTTCAAAAACTGAATATCAAAATTTCGTCGTAAACGTGTCAATAGATTTTGACAAAGAATCTTTCAGCCGAATTTCAAGCTTCTACGTTTAACCGTTTCTGAAATAACTCTTAGTGGGGCTTACGTCATGAAGACAAGCCTTTGTCAAATTTTCAACTTTTTAGGTCTAGGAATTTGGGCTGGGCGTTGACGAGTCAGTTAGTGACTCGACCGTGTATCGACCGTGACTCGAGTGTATCGACCGTATCCTTTTATAAGATATCCTCCGCCTTTAACCCTTCAAATTAAAAACAGAAAATCAAAATTTTGTCTTACACTTGTCTGTGAATTTTAACGAAGAATATTCGTGCCAAATTGCAACTTCCTAAGGTACAGTAATTGTAATTTTTGTTTTATACACCTTCGACCCGTTTGTACCCTTTCAAAAACTGAAAATCAATATTTCGTCTTACACGTGTCGAATAGATTACAACAAAAAGTCTTTCAGCTTCTACCTTTAACCGTTTCCAAAATAGCTTAGCACGTTAACCCTCTTTGGGGTCGAATTTCGAAAAATACCATCTTAGTGAGTGCTTGCGTCATGAGGAGAAGCGTTTTTCAAGTTTCTATAGGGGTTTGCGCTGGGCGTTGATGACTCATTCAGTGTATCGGGTGTATCCTTTTATATTTAGAGATATACAAACATATAAATAGCTTAACAATACTAAATACGAGATGAATTACTGTACCAAGTATTTTACATTTTATGAAATGTATAAGTTGAACAATTGCAGCTTAGTACATGTTATTCTCAGTGAGTCCAAATTGTAATTTTGGGAGAGGCTCAAACTGATCACACATTTAGTAGACTATAGTGGACACGTATATTTCGGTTTGATTTCGATTAACTCCCTTCCTTAAATACGCCACAGGCTTGTGATTTAAAAATGGCATATTTCTAGTGTCATCCTAATCAACTATTGAGCTATTGAATGATGAGTTGATCGAAAGTAAAATTATTAGACTAGTTATTAGTAACACCAAACTTATAAATAGATGAATCAACATTTGATTAATATATAGTAAAACTTCCAATTTCTAGTATTTGAAAGATAAGAGGCAAAGCATCCACGAATTTTTATATTGTCTTCCTAGCTTACAGTATAGCAGAGTTATTTACGCTATTTAATATTATGCGTTTCTTACAGAATATGTAATTTAAATTGAAATGAATTAAAATTAGAAAGAAATTTATAAGATATTGGAATTATTTTTACATTTGTATTTTGAATTCTAACAAATTCAGTAAAATATACTAATGAAAGGAATTGTATTTTAGGGTCCAGAAAATGCAATTTTGAAGCATTTCGAATTTATCAAAAAATCAGAACTATTCAGTCATATCAAACAGTTGAAGATAATTGGGATTTTTAATCATGTCAACATGGTACGGACAATCGTTATTATCTATTTTAAACGTTTCAGTTCGAATTATTAAAACATCTCGAGAAAGACTTATGGTATGGTATTTTATTGATGTTATTGGTGATGTTTATGAATCGTGTTTCTCTTTGCGGCGTTGCCTAAAATAGTTCGCTTTAACCGTGTTGCCTAAAATAGTGCTTTTGTTGCCTAAAATAGTGCTTTTGTTGGTTTCGCGGATTCGTTTTTGTATGGTAAGTGAATTATGGCTGTGGTTTAAACTTGGCCAATTAAGCAGGGTTTTCGAGCATTAATAAAATATAATTTCTACTGAAGAAAAAATATTCTTTGTAAAATAAAGTAGTTTGATGATGATACATTACTGCTTTAGGAGGACAGCAGTAGTGATGAATTTGTTTCTTATTTGGATGATAATGAATGAAGTACAACCTCTCAGTCCGAAGGTATTAATATTAATATTTCTAATGTGATGGAAAATATAAATAAAACAATATCAATTGATTGATAAATAAATGAATTGAGACAGGCAAGTTAAAGCAACTTGTGTTTCAGAAAATTGTAATTGTGTTTCAGTAAGTCGAGATTCATTGGAGCTAACTCAAGGAGAATATACTGGAATCGACTTTCTTGAAATAATCGCTCACGATGATTTATCAAAACTCTTATACAACAAATAAACGCTTACATAGTTCAGGGTTTATACGCCCAGAAACGTGTGCTAAACCTCGAATCACTAGATAGGAAGATATACCTCTGGATAAATCAAAATTTCCTTTTGTAGAGTCGTTTAAAACTAAATGATTACTGTAAAACCGAACCCCTTAAACTGATATATTAAATGCTTTAAAAATGCATTGTGTTATTTTTTAACCTATATTTTATGACATTTTAAACTGGAAATATAGAACCTATATTTCATCAAAGATATTGAACGAGTACAAAGAAGAGAAGTGTGTCGAACGAAGACCGACTAGCTACATTGAATCTCTGTTGGGACGTAGAATAAAAGGCGCTGTAATAGACATAAAATACTTGAAAAACACTTAAAGAAAAACACAAATATGCAGCTTTCGCGGTCATAAAATTTTCATTTGAGATACCGGCAACTCCGACCAGAGTGCATGTTTTTTCTTACGTAGATAAAAATAAAAAATTAAAATCCTTTATGGGCTATTCTTACTTCATATTTTCAAAATTGAAATATATCGAAATATAAAATATAAATATTGAAAAAAAAAACATTTTCAGGTCCATTTTAAAATATAGGTTGGTAATCAACTTTTTACTATTTAGTACCAAAAAGTATTCCCAATCTACAAAGATTGTTAGATAGATTATTGTTATTTAGTGTTTTTAGTTATCGACTGCGTATAGTAAATATTGAATTTATATATTCAAACAACGCAGGATTTAAGTTTAGTAATAAAAACATCTCTTTTTCAATCATGTAAGTACGATTTTTTGTAAATTGGCATAAATACTTCAATTTTAGCGCATAACTCCTGAATGGTTATATATACGCGGACGTCCGAGTTCCCTAACATACGAAATTAATCCTGAAACCACAAGTATCGACGAACTCAAAGAATACACTAAAACCTGCATCACTAAACTGGTCAAATTTGGTTCGATCTTGGCCGAATCTCGATTCTCTCTTGAAAATCAGGGCACCAATTTTCAAATATCAAGTTCCTTGTCCCTACGGAATTTTTCTAATATCTATTCGTTTACTAGTACGAATGATTATACTGCTGATGATACAAATAATACGCTGACAAGTGAACGTGATACGAAAAGTAAGATAATTTATAAATTATTTTATTCAAAATACTAACTGCGTTATAAATTAATCATTTAACTTATTTACGCTTTAACCTTTAGGGGCCTAAGCGGGGGACATTGAGGACCCCAATCTTCATTTAGTGAGTGGCAACACCGTTATGTCACCAGTATTGCGTTTAGCTTCTAGCTATGTGTCAACTGTAATTTAAGGTTATGCGTCACCAATTTTCTTCGATTCTTATAATTTAAAAAGTTATCACAATTTCAGGTAGTGGGCGCACAATGTCCCCTCACTCAGGCATTTATGTAAATAATATATATTTTAGATAAACTGGGTTTGTGACATTGTTTTTTGGAAAATGAGTGGAAAGAGAAATAATAAACGTTTGACTGAAGCAGAGGTTCAGAAATTAGTCTATAATTTTGGAAGAAATAGCGATGAAAGTGATAGCGAACCTACATACAATCAAAGTGATATATACAGTGATACTGATGACGAGGAATACTTTGTTCCAAGGGATGAAGTTTCTGAATCTGAGGATGAATTAGAAATAGTAAATGAAGAACCATTTGATACAGAACCAACTGATGAAATTACGGAAACAGAAGAAATTGGAGAAGAGTTTATTTCTAAATCTGGTTTGAAATGGTCTACTATTCCAAAACCAGGCGCCTGATAAAAAATATAGTCACTGTTAAACCTTGCCCAACACATTTCGTACAAAATGCAGTAACACCTAAAGACTTCTTCAATCTACTACTTCCAGAGGACATGAAAGAAATAATCTGCCGTTACACAAATGAAGAAACTGAAAGAATTGTGTCTTCTTGGAATGGAAAACATCCGGATCGCCAACGAAAATGGAAAAACTTGGATGCTCGAACTAGATGCATTTCTGGGAGTGCTAATAAAAGCAGGAACTTTTAGTTGTCGTCGAGAATCGGTACGTGAAATGTGGACAACCGATAAAACCATATGATCATTTTTTATAGCAGCAATGCCGCGTGATAGATTATTGCAAATTTTGAGTTTCATTAGATTTGACGAAAAGAAGACAAGTCGAGATCGAAAATATAGATAAACTAGCAGATCTCAGACTTTTGGGAGTTGTTCACAAAAAACTGTAAAAAAGCTTTTGCACCTTTTGAAAGCGTAACTGTCGATGAACACTTAGTAGGTTTTCGGGGCAAATGCCCGTTAAGACAATTTATAAAATCAAAGCCAGCTAGATACGGGATTAAAATTTGAGCCTTAGCTGATGTAAAAACCAGAAAAGGACCATGGTTCTCGTGTAGTCAAGGACTTGACTCAACCTACTTGTAGAACAGGACGAGGTAATCCACAGATAATTTTTTTGCACCTGTAGGTCTTGAAAACTTCCTGTTAGAGAAAAAGTTGACATTACTCGGGACCGTGAGAAAAATTAAGCCGGAGACACCAGACCAATTGAAATTTGCTGGAAGACCAGAAAACTATTCTGTTTGCGTTCTGTCAAGATGTGGCTATGGTTTCATATGTTCCTAAGAAGATAATAAAAACCAGTTATGATTTTAGATCATAAAAGCACCAAGAGGCGTAGACAACGCTGATAAAATGATTTGGGAATTTACATGTGCTAGACGTACAGTTCGATGGCCATTTAGACTTTTTATGAACATCCTAGACATATGTGCTTCAAATTCTTTTATTTTGTTTGTGCAAATATGACTGCTGCATGAATGGAACAAGCAGCAGTCACATCGAGGAAGAGTATTTCTAGAACTGGGCGATCAATTTACAAGAGCATACATGATTCTTTGCTTGGAAACACCAGTTCTTTCTACTGTCATTGAAGCACTGAGAGATTGTGGTGTCTACAAGACTTGCACTTGCAGAGGCTTCTGATGAACAGAGAAAGCGTGCTAGATGTTATCGCTGCCGAAGACAAGAAATCAAGGAAGTGTGGTAAATGCAAATATTTTGTATGTGAGATGAGACTCAAGCTGAAAAGCGGGTTGTATGTAATCCTGAAGGTTCATTATCTTTCCTGTACAAAGAAACAACTAATTCTATAACTTATGTGGTCCTAAAAATATGGGGTCCAGAAGGTACCCCACTTAGGCACTTGCGTCACAAAATATGCTCAGGCCTCTAAAGGTTAAACAGCTCCTATCTTGCATTGCATTATCAATCCATTGCGTCTTTGCATAATGGAGAGTAAAACTCGCTTGAAAAGAAGCCATTATCCATTAAACCATTTGCACCACAACTACTGAGCTTTCCGGGAGGGATATTTTCCGCTGCAATCATATTTCAGACCATTTCCCATTATTCATCTTCCTAACTTTTTACTAGCGTTATTGTATTCAACAGTTCTCATGTACCATAAAGTTCTCTGGATTTAATGTTCTGCCCAAGTTCTATCACGTCTTCATTTCACACTTTTGATTAAATTGATGTATGGTTTGCGTTGACAATGTTAGTTTACAGTACGTGTTTTATTTAGAGTTTTTGTATTATGTCATGGTTTAAATGTGGTATAAACCGTCGTCTAGTCGATGCATCTGCTTTTCATGCAGTTTATTCCGCTTGGCATCGCTTTGTCTGAAGTTTTTCCTGTGCCCTATCACGGGCACCCGACTAAGTACACTATAATTTCAATCTTCAGCAAACAAACAAGTAAGAGTTCTTCTTCTTATATTTGTTTATCGTCGGCGTTCTTTCGCCTTGGCCTGGCCGTGGCCTATAACCGACGCAACTGATAGGAGTTCATGAATTGACTATTCCTTAACTTATGTCTACATAACTTTTTACTCGACTGAGGATAATTATGATGAGGATAAGACACCCTATAAGGATATACAGGCGACAATTAACATAGGTAGATGTTAGGTACGATCTTCTCGATCTGGGGTCTCAGCAGACCATTCGCGAACCCGATTCGCGAAAAGCCCCAATTGTTAGTTCTTATAAAAATTTTCAAAATCTGAGACGTGATTTTTTTTCCAAAAAAATCAGTAAATTTTTAGAAAAAAAGTACATTTAAAGTGATAGAACACAAGGGAAAACGCAATATCATCTGCGACGTAGAAATTTGTATCGCCAAAAAAATGTTTTTGTTTATTTTATTTATTTGTTTTTTTATTTATTTTTTTATTTATTTTTTTCTTCCTTCCTTCTCAAATTCTTAAAACCCTGCTTATACTGAGAATTTACCTTACAGCAAAAAGGACTACGATTTTTAATTTTATAATCTCTATAAATTTTAGAACAATTTGTTTTACCCTACATTGATTTTTATAATTTACATTTTTTTTTAAATATAATAAATAATCACATATCCTGGCCCTGGAAGGACCAATATTTGATTAATACAAAAAGGAGCAGATAATTTTCTTTTATGAAGAAATGACTAATTTAAATGTTTAATTTCTGTAGCAAACAAAGGACATTCAAAGAAAATATGTTCCAAAGTCCCCCTCGCCCCACAATTTCTCATGCTCTAAAGTTTAAAACAGACGATAAATAAGTTCTATATAAGCTGCTGTATAATTTTATAGATTTTTGATTTTTTGTAGTAAATAAATTTGAAAGCTCTTATATTCAGTTTAAGGAATAATGAACTATTTCTATTAAACGCTGCAAAACGAATTAAGATTGAAACGAATATAACTTGGAAATTTTGAAGAAAGTTATTTTATTTTACTAGTTAATTGGTACGAACAATTTTGATATACTTTAAACTCATTCTTTTCAAAAAAATCTTCGTAAAAAAATATTTAACGAAGAGCGTTAAATATAATTTTCTACTTTGTGAGATTTCCTGATTGGTTACATAATTGAACACCACAATGTTATCTATCACTCCGCTCTCTCTCCACGTAGCCATTCTGCGTCACCAACTATGTTTTTCTCTTATATAAATTCCATAATACTCTTATTTACAATGTTGGCAAACATCCTACATATTCCGTTCATGATGGTAATACCCCTGTAGCTCTTCGATTCCATCCTATTACCCTCTTTAAAAACCGGCACTATTTCTTCCTCCCTCCACTCTTGCGGAATCTCCTTCCTACCATTGCATATTTCGTTGAATCCCCCTTTAGTCCATTATCATTCATATAACCCCACACATCCATTGGAATTTTATCTGAGCCAACCACTTTACCCTTCTTCATTTTTCTTATTACCCCTTTTATCTCCTCCACTGTTATGTGTTCTACATCCTTTTCGTCCTCTACACCTAACCTATAATTCTCAATACTCCCGTATCACTTCCTCTGCATCTCTACACATCCACATTTACTTTCCAATTCTTTCCTTTCCTGTTACTCCCCTTTCTTTCAGGTATTCCCAGGTCTGCTTTTCATTTTTTTATTCTTTAATCCTATCGCTTTCCTCCTTTCTTTTCTTATTTAGTATCTTTCTTTTCCTTTCCTCCTATTTTCTCCTTTCTTTTATCTCCAAACATCCCCTCTTGATTAAAGATTATACAGCGGCTAATAGAAATATAAAACCTCAGTCGTCTGTGTTTTAAATTTTAAGCTTGATGTATTGCATACAAATGTAATCATTGTATATGTTTTGCATAAGTCGCAATGTGCGTAGGTGCCTCTAACTGCGACATAAAAGTAAGTCACGTTATTACTCTAAACTAGTTAATAAAATTGTAAATAACATTATTGCGGTATTACGCGACGTCTGTTGAAGAGATAGAAACAAAAATTGAGCAGAAATTACATGAATTATTCCTGCTGAAAGTAAAATTTAAGCTGTGACGTCATTTTAATGTGTTCTACAAACAAGACGAAATGTACATTCCTTCTAACGGGTACCTACTATTTGATACTTATCTACAACCGTAATTTCAGTCTAAATTTGTAGATAATCATAAGTATCAATTAACTAATAATAAAAATTAAATAATTACCTAAATATATAATATATTTCATGAGAATAATGTTCAAATAAAAATTATTTCATCTATTAAAGTGCGCCGTGTCACGTTAAACTAGTTAATTTAAATGTAAATAACATTATTGCGGTATTATACGACGTCTATTGAAGAGAGTGAAACAAAAATTTAGCAGAAATTACATGATTTTTTTATACAAAAAGCATAATTTAAGCTGTGACGTCATTTTAAGCTGTGCTGCAAACAAGGCGAAATGCTATATTGCTTCTGACGGGTACCAACTATTTTATACCTATCTATAGCAATAATTTTTGGCATTATAAATCTGAAATCATGGCGTAAGTACACCGGGCTTTTATAGAAGGGAAAGTGCTGTTACAGAAACAAAAGTAGGGAACTGTAGGGGTTTTAATAAGGTATGCTAAATAAAACCATTCTAGAATATTTTAATATCATTTAATCAATTTTTACGATATTATGTACTTTTTCAATAATAGTATTAATATACATTTTGCGAAATAATTATTAAACACGTTATTCCAAATATAATTTTATATTCTACCAGGAACTAGATATGATTAGATTGTAAAATATTTTTTAGTACAAATTTTCTGTTTTCAAATAACTAGTTATTATTTATTAATTAACTATAGTAATGGTGGACAAAAAGTTGTCGACTACAATGCGCGATGTACAAGAAAATCTAAGTATCTCAGCCTCACCAACATTGCGAAAATCACTATTTCTTTTCTTTAGCAAGCAAATTCATGAAAGCGCGCCCGAAATTCAAATAGTTAAGGTCCTCCTGGAAACACCATTCACTATTGATTTGGACGCGTGGTTGGCTTTGCAAAGTTGTGCTGGAGAATGTTTTAATCCGTATGAAGGTACTTATTTGAATAAATATTTTAGACTAAAAGTTTTGATACTCTGTTTAAAAAACTCGTGGCTGTGATCGCCACCCCGTCTTTCATATACTGGAAGTCCTACGTTTTGTTATATCTTGCATAAAACAAAAGTTGAATCTTTTAGTTTTCACTGTCACCTTTTAAGTCGTCTATTAAATTCAATTAGCACAATAGTGTTTAGGGTAGACTAAACAACATTAGTCTAACCCATGAATCCAATGGTCCTTTGCCGCGGGCTATGGCCGCTCTTGACTAACATTTCCCCCATATTTGCCTACGGCGCGGGCAGCTTCGCTCTCCGGTTTGGCATGACCTACGGTTTAGTCTTGACACTATTCAGCTAATTTCTAAAAGAACAGCCTGGCGTGCGAGCAGTCTGACTTGCGAAGTCTGGCGTGCCATGGTGTTATAAATTCGTCCGCTTTGGCGCGGTCTGCTACCGTTTTTGACTTATGTTTTCGCCACTTTTTAGTCACTTTATCTGCGTGCCCGCTTTGCGTAACATTGAGGTCCCTGGGTCTTCCACTTGTTTCCCAAGTTTTATTTTTCCAACTTTCATAGGAACCGAGATATTTAATGTAGTACAATAGCCTGTCTCAAGTTAAATGGATCGCAAAGTTTACGAAACAAAAACCACCCTGTATATATGTTAAATTGTAATTTTAGAACGAAATGTTTCAAATAAAATCGAATGAACTCTATATAATAAAGTTTATTTAAGTGTCCTAACTTTTATAGTTCCTTAAATATATCAAAATGTTTGTAAAATTTTAAATTTGGTAACTTCACGCTCTATACCACTTGCAGGGATGGCACCACTTTCATTCGACGCATAATACAATATACTATATGCTAAATTTCAGTCAGTTGAATGTCGGTTGCCATGGCGACAAGTTGCGAAATTTTAAGTTATTAACAGTCATATCTTTGAAACGATAAGTTAGACCCATCATCTGCGCTGTATCAATTTAAATAGAATTACAAGGGCTATCAAAATACATAAAAATATACAGGGTGTTACTAAAAAGTTTTCTGAAAAAAAATTATTTCTCAAAATCAGTTCAGTATATTCAATTGCTCATAATGGTATAATTGAGGTCCCTAAGACTTACATACGCTCCCCAAGATTCATAGGAACCGAGATATTTCGGGTAGAAAACAATTCAAGGTCTAATTACTCCGATGCTATGACACGCGAGTTTTTTAAATTGTTAATCCCTTAAATATTAAAGTATCTTTCGATACAATAAATTTAAAAAAATTGCATTTAAAAAATTATACAAGAAATTAAAAAGAAAATTATACTTATAAAAAAAATTAAATCCACATTACATAAAAATTATTGCGAAACTTTTCGATAAAATGGACCGTAAAATTAAAAAAAAATAATACCCTGTATTATTTTTTTTGTTAAATTGTGATTTAAGAAAAAATGTTTCAAATTAAATCGAAGGGGCTTTAGGTAGCCTATAGAATAAAGTTTACTCGAATGTCCTCCTATCTTTTATAGTTTCTGATTTTTTTGTGAAAAAAATGGCGCATTTCCGCCATACGGGATTTACAAAAAAAAATTAAAAAATCATTTTTGCGGAATAGTGTGCACCTGCGTAAATTTCAGCCATATCAGTCCAATAGGTTAGGAGTAATTCTTGAACATACATCCATACGTACGTAAGTACATACAGACATCAAAAAATCGACCCTTCTTTTAATTTTTTGAACAGGAAAACATTTTTTTAGAAAAAACTTTTCATATGAAAAATTGGCTTGCGTGTTAACGGATTGCAGTAATTTCAATACAAGACACTTTCAGTACTAACGTGAAATTGAAAAAATTGTCAAAACATGAATCCTATATCTTTCATATACCTATATATATTACATACGTACATGGTATATGAAAGATAAAAATCGTAAATAGGTTTGCCATTCCATGTTTCATATACTGGAAGTCAGAAGTTTTATGTTAAGGTTTATCTGTTTACTTTTGATCATCGTATCTTTATACCTTTAATCTAGTAACTTACCATTCAATAGTTCAACATTTAATTGGCTCCATAGGTGATGACGGTAACAGTCGATTAGCTTAAACATGAACACTTATGTTACCCGGTAAATGATACCCTATCAATTATAATCCAGTATATACAAAGCAAAGCTAAAGCTAACGCTAGGCAACCAAGTCGACAAGGACTACCAATTAATAAATTTGCTAATATACGGAGTGTTTTTGTGAATCGAACCCTATATCTATCGAGCTAATATTCGCTGGAGATCTGTCAGCAACAATTATGCACTGCTATGTCAAATTTAGTTAAAATCGCCTAACTAGGGTCTGAGTTATTTATTCGCTTTCCACACATAAACCCAATTTTCAAAAATCACTTTTTTTTAAGTTACCTCCAAACCCTTGCTTATCAATGAATTTAGAAACTTATCTTTTCAAATCATCGAAGTTCATGAATCCTCATAGACCCACTATGTACACTATGTACAAATATTGGAATATGAAAGAAATTTACCAATTGTCTTTTTTGCAGATATATATCCTATATCGGATACTTTAATTGAAACAGCTATGTCCGAAGATCCAGACTCATTTCTAAACAATCCTAGTAATATTGCAATAGGCATAAATAAATTCAGCATCAGTAGTACAAGCTATAATTCAAGAAGAATTTCAAAAAATGTAAGGCAAGAAAAGGGATTATCAATATTACATCTATAAAGTAAATATCACAAATTGTCTTGTAAGTAAAAGAAAGTGTAAAGCAAAAATAAAAATGGTTTGCTTAAATCGTCTTATAAGAAGGTTTTGGTTGCGCCTTAGAAGAAAGTTCTTAGATTCCAGAAATATGCAGTTATTGTATCAGAGGTTTGAATAATATAACTCAGAGATTAACAAACACATTGGACATTAAAATCGCAAATTTTGCAAGAAACCTACAAGTTTTTCACAGTTGTTAATATTAGGCATTCTATCCATTATATATTTTCCTACATTTCATAATATAGATTATTTCAAAACTACCATAACACTAAATCGAGAGATTTTGGAAATTTAAGAAATTCTTTTAAACGTTTTATCATATCGTAGACGCAGTAATATTCTCTCATCTCTACTCTCGTCATTATCAATAGCATAGTCTCAAATCTACACTCCTCAGAGACTGTAGGGTCCGTGCCAACATAGTTCCCGCAATACAAGTTAAAAACAAGTTGGCTGAAATTAGATGATTACTAAATTGTAGGACCTAAAATTCCTTTCATTCTCATTCACTCATATGTTCTCAATGATAGAAGAGAGCTTCGAAACTGAAAACTGCGATACATGTAGTGTTTAGAATACTAAAGAGATATCTAACTAATTGGAAATGTTCACATTGAAAGACGAGGCAGAAATAAAATCATTTTTCACATTTTTACTTCAATTTCAAAATTTACATTATCTTGTTTACTTCAGAAGATATATTACTTTAAATTTATGTAGGATCTAAAATTGCTTTTCTAAACATTTCATTCACAATAAGCTTTGATTTGCTGAAATTCGTAACTACTGGGTCGAAGTCAGTATCAACTTCAGTAATTACTGAATAAAAATATAACTTTCTTATATAGGGTATATTTATGATAAAAACACACAAAAAATGAGATGATTTGTCCTTTGTAGACAAAAAAACATCGATTATGACAATTCAATTGTTGTAATTATAACAGCAATATTTTACAATTAAATATAAATTCAAAAAGATTTCTTTGTATAAACCGATAATTTTTTATTACGATTCCTGACACATTAAAATCACTAATATTTTAGCTACATTCGTCCACTACTTATGATCGCTTGCATCGATGTAAGATCCTTTTGCCTTGCACTTAATTTATCTAACATTTCTTCAACAGTGATTTGTCTTTGTAGTTTATCCGTTCGATGGTTTTCTTCTTCTTCTAGTTCATTATCTTTATTAATATTTAATCTAGGAGTCGCAATACTTAATAATACAGGTGATTGGTCATTGATTTCTTGCGAATATTGATTGGATACAGGAACATGACCATTGCAAAAACTATTTGTTAGTTCAAGTGGAGGAGGTAAAATGGCTAACGGTGTTGTTACACCATCCAAGTAGGGATCATTATAATGTGAAGTACTTTTCGATTGGGACCCATTTACTTGAGGATTATCAATTTTTAATATATCAGCTACTTTGTAAGAATTCTCACAATATCTGTAAATGAAATTTAGCAAAAGTATAATTTTTTTTTTTTTTTGAAAAAAAATGTACTTAACCGTTTGGTACAACAACACATTTGACGTCCTCCACATCTCGGTAAATAGATTTGATCTCCATCGGATTCAATAGGAATGATTTCAGTTTGTGACGTTCTCATTGCTGTTCTACTACTAAGAACGCATCGATTTTGTATGCTGTTTGAGATGTTGCGTCTGATATTCGTCGCCACTGACTGATTTCTGCGATTCGATACTTCTATAAAGAAATATGTAATTTTATTCTATACAGTAAACTGCTGAATAAAGAGGTTGAGAGTTTTTTTCTACAGAAAGATAATTTTGTTAATAGATATCTCAATAATGTCATATTTGTTTCAACCAAGAAGCTATTTAAAATTATCATTGCAATAGGAAATGTATCGTATATTTCGTACCTCCAGTTCTTCGTATTCTGGCCGGCAAAGTTCTCTGCGACATCAACGGTGGTGGCGGACTATAAGCACCCCCAGAATCGTCACTAGATTGCTGAAGACCTCTTGCACTTCTACTATTATTGTCATCAGTACGAGACGTTCTACGTTTCGTAAGTAATGAAGATGAATTGTGATAGCGTCTATGATACCGGTGCGATAATTCCTAGAAAAATTCAATAAAATGTTTGTGGACTATAAGAAATATGCTCAACACATAATGATGTCAAATCAGGATTCAGAGGAATTGATCCTTTCAACCGTATTTTAAAATAAATAGAATAAACACGCGTTTATTTGATTAGATTTATTTTATCACTTCAACGATAAAGCCGCTGTTTTGTCTGCGATTATTAATCATAATAAAAACAATATCTGACGAAATTTCAATTTTAGTTGAGGTATATTTAAAATTAATAATAATTCAACAAATTGCAGATAATATTACCTCCATGTCTTACTAATTATTGTTAGATTCAATTTTTCAGCACTCAACTCATAAGATATTTGAATCCTTGATAAAGAACATTTAAGATTTGAAGGAGGGAAGCAGGGTTGTATAGTAACAATAAGACTTTGGCAGGAAGTGTCCATATTTTTACTGAATAAAGATAATAACCATCAGAAATATATTTTAAATACGTTTGTTCAAGTCAACTATGATTGGTATGTACCAGAAGATATGAGGTGTGTAAAGATATGAATTTTCCCAATGTTGCCAGTGTCGTTATAACCTAAATATTTTTTTGTATTATAAAAAATTAATTTGGAAAAGAATGTGTTTAAAATATATCAAAGTGATTCGTTTCAATTACAAAAATAGAAAACCTCTTTACCTGAACAACGAACATTTATATTCCAATATGTGTAGTGACATTTATAAGGATTTTGTAGTCATGCATCTATTGTAACAGACACCTATTATGGACAAAATGGTTAAATACAAATATTAACTGACAATTGTACAAAATCATCACAGATGTCACCACATATAAAATACTACAGATAATTAAAATATTAAAATACACATACATACCTTATCGCTCTGTTTAATGTATCTCGTCGTCGATCTATTAGCACCCCATTTCGGTCTAGCACTCGATGGAGGAGGATGTGGTGGTGCTTCGCTACGTGATCGACGCCGTCTCACCATCAGTGTATCACCACCACGACTGTCAATATCTTCTACATCGCTACTTCGATATGTCATCGTGGTACCATTATCGTACGAGCGACGATTATCTCTCGTGATAGGTTCGTCAAGTCTATTTTGGGATGGTAAACAACAGAACGAGGCTGATAATGATTTTTTTGCAGAGAATAGGTTAGGTTGCTGAGCTAATTCTGCTAAATCGGTTTGAGTTGAACTGTAATAATAAAAAATTATATGAAATAATCAGTAACTGAAATTGTAACTTAACATTGTAACAATTACACAATATGTAATTATAATAAATTAGTATTTCAAATGGAAGTGATTTGATTTAAACTAGGTTTAAAACCAATATTTAATAATACAAAAATAATTAAAATTGATAACAACGCTGCACTGCACTCAATAATAATATTTCACCCTAATAACCTTAAAAGTGGGACTACAAAATGTATATTTTTCAGCTATCTTTGACTTTTCATACACAAAAGTAAAAAAATACCTGATTTAGACGCGAGCTGTTGGTAATGTAGTGGTAAGAACATGTCACAGCCGAAAATAAGCATCAAAAAGTTTATTACTCTTGGCTGTATATCAAGAAAACGCATGCACATAGTGGCTTAAATAAATTTATCGATTGTCAGAGTTTAACTCATAAACAAAAGAGCAGAGAAACCAGTCCGGACCAAGTAATAAACTAATGTGGTCGCAACTTCAGTGATACGACAAGAAGATAAATCTTTGATTTCCGATTGCTGTGGACTGAACCAATTAATGGTGCTAAAAGATTTTGTGGAACTACAAAGCTCTCATTTCAAATTACATGTTCTGATTCCCTGAGCAAGATAAACATTTAGGTGCAGCCGCCATCTAGATTCGCTGTTTTTTACCTTACAAAAATTTCGTAAACTCATGTAGGTGTGCGACTTTGAATGATTTTTTAATTGAATGATGTTTCAATTAAAAAAATTTAAAAGCATCACTGGAGCGGTTGCCTAGCATATCATAGGGTCAGCAGTTTGTATAAAAAGAATATTCTTTAAATATGTTAAATTTTAATTATTTGTAAATGATTTAAAATCAATTTATCCTACAAACAATTATTTATTTCTTTTGTTCCAACTTACTTACAATGCTAACCCAACTTACCTACGACGCTAAACAACGCTGCCTTTTTATCCCTTTTATAAATCGCTTTATAATAGTTGTCAAGCACTTTATCAACTGTTAGGACAACTAAATGAAGTTAAGGCAAACATTTACTTGCTTTAAGCAGATTGTACATAGAACGACAGACTCCCAGAGTTTGATTTTCTAGAGATGGAAAATAACTTTGATTCTGTTAGGAGCAACGTTGAACGCTATAAAAAGAGAAAGTTAAAAATAAAAAACTAATTTATAAGATTTAAAGCAATTTGTTCGATCATTTATACATAACTTTGTTACGAGTGTTTGCCACTTGTTGAATTAATTCTTTATTTCAACCTATATGGACAGTTTTTCGGTCACAAACCGTTCGTACATACGTGCATGTTCGTGTAAATCTCCCTTTGATTCTAAAGACAAATGTCTTAATATCTTTGTTCAGTTATCTCCTCAAATTTTATCAAAAACAAGTTTTATTTACGTAAAAACCCACACATGTTAACAAAATGATTTAAAATCAATTTATCCCACAAACAATTATTTATTTCGTTAGTCTCAACTTACCTACAACACTAACCCAACTTACCTACAACGATAAACAACATTGCTGTTTTTTTATAGCTTTTATAAATCACTTAATAGTTTATCAGCAGTTAACACAACTAAATGAAATTAAGGCAAACCACATTTATTCGCATTAAACAGATTCTACATAGAATGACAGACCCCCGAGTTTGATGTTTTAAAGATGGAAAATAAGCTCAAAAATAATTTTGATTCTGTTATAAGAAATGTAGAACGCTATAAAAAGAGAAAGTTACAAATAAACTTAGTTGTAAGATTTAAAGCAATTTGTACTTGTACGACTATTTATAAATCGAAAATGTATTAGATTGTTTAGAACTGCAAAATAGAAGTAATAATAAAAATTACAAACTAACGCCTACTAGAAAAATAAAATAAAAAATGTATTACATTTTTCACCCCACACTCTTAATAACTATTTCATACGAACGAAAAGATTACCTTGATGTTTTATTTCGTTTTCTCGCCGCTATTCGCCATTGTGTGGGCGTTAATAAACGATTCTCGGTACGTTTCGTTGATGGAGGAAATGTGGCGCACGTACCACTTGCATCCGTTTCTAAATCGCTGAATAGATTTAGCTGTTGTTGGTCGTTGCTTTCGCCTGTAGTGGCTGGAACTACTTGAACGAGGGGAATGTTCAATGCCGGTAATAGAATTGCCAACTGAACACCTTCTACAAATATTTTTATCTGTCATTATTCCCGTTTGTAAATTATTAAGATGTTTAAATTTTCTTAGGCGAATATATCAGCCGCCCAAAGATGTAGTACCGTATGTAGAAAATATCACATATCAAGTTTACTGAGATGTTTTCTAAATACGGGTTTCAGTAAACTTTACTTTTCAGTTCATATAGCAGACGAAAAAAGCCGTAATCGATGTAACCGAAAAATGCGCAGATGTAATCGAAAATAAATTGCTTAACTGCGAGTCGCCCGGTGCCGAACCAACCGACAATATTAGGCGATGACGACGGACTTACTGTAACCCGCTTACCCAGCCATCGCCGCGTGCACCGCTTAGTGTAACCGGAATCTGACATTATTATTGGAGATAATTAATAGTAATACAATACTAGCAATTAAAGAAATAATTGATCCAATTGATGAAATAATATTTCATGAAGTAAATGAATCTGGATAATCAGAATCCAACTGTGTGAAGACAGCGGCACACCATGGCGCATGATGTATATCAAACTAGTACGTATGGCACCCAAAAGTAGACTATAGCGTATGGCTTAAAGGCTCTAAAGTTTTTAAGCGGTTCTAAACATTAACCTAATAAATTATAATTTTGTACATGGTGATATTTTAGCGTTAAAAAATTGGTTTCGCCTTTAAAGTTCCATGTGACAATTTGTAAGTATATGAAAGATATAAGGTTCATTTCTATATCTTTATTACAGATTGGAATGAAATTTAGTACGCCAGTGTACAACATTTTTGTACGGTGGAAGATCAATAATAGCATCTTTCCCACAAATTCTGAATTTATACTTCGTTCAATATTAACAACTTTTTCGTAACAACAACAACGTTTATAGGCCTTTAAAAGGCTGAAGGGCCGCAAATTGCCCAGATGAAAGCGAGAAACTCCTAGAGAAGATCGGACAACACATGTAACTGACTGTTACAAGCATATTAGTATGAAGGTACATTAGCAAGAAGGCGCCACGACAATTGCTTTCTATCTTTCTTTATATATCTAGTTTACTATTTATCACCTTCTAACACCATCGTTCGGTTCGAGAAGAATGAACAGAAAGAAATGATACCGTATTTTGGTTTCTGCGTTATAGCTCTTCCCGATTTGAGCGAGCTCTACAATCATATCATTAGGTGCTTTTTATGATATCATCTTTTTTACCTAAAAATACTCACAGATTTTTAGAACTTCTCTCATTTGTCATCTACTTAGTACCTCATTTATAAGTTTAGATTTATTAAGTTCCTAAAGCATAAAACCGTGATAAGTTGTGTTAATATTAAGAAGGGAGGGATAGATGGTAGAAAGGAGTACTTTGATATCGGAGAAATGCAAATAGAAAAAGTCAAGGCCTACAAGTATTTAGGATTTATGTTGGCGCAAAATGGGTCATTTAAAGAACATTTTGAAATAGTAACTATCAAGGCTGGGGCAGTAATCGAGAGAATAAGAATCATGTGGATAAGAAAGTTTGGTGAATCAGTGACAATGAGGATGAAGATTATGGAAGTATGTGTGAACAGTGTTATGATATACGGGGCGGAAGTATGGGCAATGCAAGAAAGAGAGAAAATGGAGATTATGTAAAGGATGAAAGATGTGGAAAAGCAAGAGAATGATAGAAAAATATGTGAAAGTAGATATAATTGTAGGTATATGAGGATTAAGGAAGGGGAAGGAATGGCGAAATATTTATTATCAGGATTGAGTATGGAAGATAAAAGAACAATTGCTAGGTTTACATCTGGGAACAAGAAGAGAGGAAATAAGTGTTGGATGAAAGAGATAGAATGTGTAGGATATGTGGGAAAAAAGAGGAAATTTGGAATCAGTGGTATAAAGAATGTGAGGAAATTGAATGGAGTGAAAAAGATAGGGAAGTAGGGAAAAACTGGAGAGTTAGTTTGGGAGAGGATGGTATGGAATTATAAATAATGAAGCGAGTAGGAGGGAAATATGTAAAAGAAACTATAAAATGGTAAATGTAGAGGGGGTAAGGGGGATGAATGGGTTGTAGGGTTATGTTATGTAGAAAAGGAAGTGGGGGTGGGGATGAAAGTAAAGGTAGAAGGGAAGATAAGAGAAGTAAGGGTATAGTGTTATGGGTAGGAGGTAATATTGGAAGTATAGCCTTTCTTTTTCCCGGGAGGGGATATGCGGTATAAGATTACTTTATAATTTTTGGGAATATGTTGTTTTTGTTAATCGATATTAAATTTGTATTATTTTAATTATTGTAAGTTTTGTACGTTATGTGTATATGCCAATAAAGGTCTATCTATCTATCTATTCTGACGTTTTTCTTGTGCTTAGTACTTAAAAATATTTGTTGAACCGTTTCTTTTTGTTTAAAGTAATTTTTGTTACTCATTGTCTGCATTATATTTGATTTGAAAAAAAATGGTTCCTTTGTTTAATAGCTCGTATTATTTCATCTGTCATCGAATTATAATTACGTTTCAATTTTATGACGTATTCACTTTTTCGGTTAGTTTCTTGTATAATTTCAGTCAGTTCCTTGAAGTTGTTTGTTTACGGAAATATTTTGCACTTTTTGCTTGAACATATAACAATTCTTTAAATTTATTAGATATTTCCGAGATAAAGTGTAAAATTATCCCGGAATTACCTCAAGTGTAAAAAAATTATGGTGAAGATGAGTTGATAGAGATCACAACAAACTGTTCTGAGAGTTTTATTAGAGATGATATCTGAGCCGTTGGACCAGAAAAAAATTGAAGAACTGCTCAATAGTTTTAACTAAATAGTCACTCTCATCGGAGTACGCGAGGAATTTTTCAATTGTAATCTTAGATTACTTTCTGTTGGAATTTTGGGAAAATTTTTTGGAACGGCGTAATTGGCACTATTTAATTACAGTTGAATCAGTTTATTACAGTTAAATCAAGCTCATGTTTTTGCTAGAGTCATCCTGCATCCTGGAGTGACAATTTGAATTAATCACACTATCATCTTTTTTCACCCAAGGATGAACAGGGGAAAATTACTAAAGAAATTTTCTAACATCAAATATATTTTCTTACTTTTAAATTTAGGTAATTTAATTTAAATTTTTATTCTTTCTTAGTAGTTCAAAGTCATTGCTTCTACAAATTATTATAATATTAAACAAACAAAACAAAAGTAAATATTATGATTTATTTACGTGTATAAACTTCAATTGATGAGTTTGCAAGTTCAATTACATACACACATTTTGATTTTATTGCTCATTACTTACAAAACCGATTTGATTTGATTTACCAATAATGGCCCTTAGTAAAATAAAATATTGTACTGTGCAATCTATAAAGATATGAGTTACTGTGACAACTTTGTATCCTTACGACTTCTATCGCTAAATAAGTGAAGAAGTTGTTGTAACATTTTCATAACGCCATCACTACTCTTACCATTTTCAACTTATTTACAAAACATGTAGATATGTACTGTTTGCATTTCATTGAATAATTTCTATTATGATACAGGTCAATCGGCAAATGCCGTAATGTAACGTGATCGTTGCGGATGTTACATTACGATAATATTTTAGCTCAGTCGCCGCTTTACGTGTCTCGCGGTACTATGCACGTAGCGGATACGCACTTGCTTGATTATTTATTATACAAATGGAAGACCCAAGTAACAAATGGAAGACCCAAGTACAGCACATTCTTAATTATATTAGGGTTTTAATATTAAGTAAAATAAAAATCACTCAGAAAGGTATTTGTGCAAAGAAAACTCAAAAATATAATATGAAAATCTCAGAAAAGATTTTAGTTCAAACATTTCTATTTTTCATATTACTACGTGACATATTACTACGTGACTAACTCTCTTAACATATTTGTTTTATTTTTTTTGTTGATTCTGTATATATTGTTTATTATTTTTAAGGAAAGTGCAAATTTTAATTTCCATAAGTTACTGCAATAGATCTTCATAGATTGCGCAGTACTCTAAAAGAAATTAATTTTTTATTACATTAAATATTTTATATTACTAAGGGCATTATTGGTAAATGAATACCAGCCCTATTCAGGTTTGATTCTAATTTAATTATTCAAGTTTAATTCTTATTTAATTATTCAACTTCCTAATTCTTTTTATTTGTTCTAATATTCTTTTCAAACTGCCATAATTGCGGTAGATTTTGAAATTACATCTCCCAATTGTTCATCATTGAATAGGAATTTACACTTTTAATTAATTTAGGAAAGCCAAATTAAATGAAATATAAAGTTTTATTTGAAACAAATAAATTACCAAATATAAAAACTTATCCTCTAAAAATTTAAACAGCTTACCATTCATCTGTAAAGCATTAAAATTCGCATGCTGTATTAACAACTTTGTATCCTTATGACCCGTATCGTTAAATAAGTGAGGAAGTTGTTGTAACATTTTCATAACGCCACCACTACTGCTACCATTTTCACCTGCAGAATCCTGATCTTGAATTCCTGTAGAATCACTTAAACTACCAGTACCTGAATCAGGTTTTGCTACAAGAGCACTTTCAATCATTGATGTAGTCGTTGTATTCTGTTTCGACGAGGTTAAATTGTCGGAAGAAGGCAGTTTCGTTACAATCGTATGATTATTATTGGCACTTGTTGAGTTATCAGTTGCAGATATTTTAAGATTTTCCAAGTTCATACTACAAAGTAAAAATTAATCGCATAGATATTAATTTGTGATAGCAGAAGTGTGAGCTTACCTGAACAGGTTTTCAAATATCTTTAATTATTTATTTATTAATAGGATCGCTCTGTTTATAAAAATAAATGGGACATTGGTTTTATGAACCAGTACAAAATTGCTTTTATGAAAGTTAAATTAAAAGCACACCTGTACCGGTTAAACACTTTGGGTTAATTATTTAAAACGATTAGGCAGCTACAGAAATTATCAAGAGAGAAAACTATGGTGATAGTTGTTCTATGTGCGATGAATAAGCGATGAGAAATACGTTATGGAATACATTATATCTAAAAGAAATATATATGTAACACTCAGTTGAGAATTTGCGCACAGAAAACAGGAAAATTTGAAGTAAAGATTGCTCGGTTGCTATGTATTTCATACTGATCCGGACAATTTTCTGAAATTACTTTCAGTGAACATTCGAAAATGGTGTACACTGTAAAGATACTTAACAGGCATTAAAACTAGCAAGCCCAAAGGCTAATCACTGCTTTAAATCAAGTATTACAATATAAAGCAGTTAAACAAGCTAGCAAATTAAAAATAATTAAATGGGAGCTCAAGTACTTATAAAAATTATAAGTGACTACAGCCTATACTCAAAGTACATTAATAGCTATATTCATATCACATGAAGATTAGACTTACTATGTGATATGAAGCTAAATAAATTTTTATTATTGCCAAGTTGAAATCAATACTAACATGATACAAAGCGCTCCGTTTCACCATTACTGTGGATCGTCAGCGATGTCTGGCATGACTACTATTACGCTGTTAACGAATAATCAAATATGTAATGGTTGCCGTGTTCAATCAATATTACATTTTCTATCATGTACCTATAAAAGTACGAATTTCATGCAATGTATTCATGCGAATTGATTTCAACTTGGCAACAATAAAAATTTATTTAGCTCCATATCACATAGCAAATCTAATCTTCATGTGATATGAATATAGCTATTAATGTACTTTGGGTATAGGATGTTGTCACTTATAATTTTTTATAATTACTTGAGCTCTCATTTAATTACTTTTAATTTATATGAAGTACATGACTGGTAAAACTTATAATTAAGCTAGCTGCGCTGGTGGAATTGTGATAAAATAAATGTCAGAAACAATTGCACAAAAAGTAATAAAACCGACAGTAAAAAAATTAAAGGTTGATGGAGGGACTCGTAAAACTGAAGTCCCACCTGTCTTAACTATTCCAAACATTTTCTGTAACAGAACAAAAACATCACAATAAGATAAGATTTTGAGATCAACAGATGTTTTCTACAGACTAGATGATGACTATCTATGACAGGCACTTCACTAAACACATGGAAATACAGCTCAGAGGGAAGATACCACTAAACATTCTGTGTAAAGAAGACATTTTTCGTGCTCGCAAAAGTAGTTAATTATACCAGAAATCAGCGAAGTATTTGTCACCTTTAAAGCAGATTGCAATTTTTCTAAAGGAATTGTTATGTTGCAACGTATCTTTTGAGAACAAAGTAATCAGGAAGGCATATTGTTTGGAAGGAGATATTTCGAAAAAGTATAACCTTTCAAAGTAATGCACTTACGTATAAGTCAAAGGAGTAAATTAATGAATGTTAGTTTTGCGTTATCTATGACTTTTAAGAGTGTTACAAAGTGTGATTTTTTAAATCTGTTTGTATGGCTCAGAAATGACAAAGAATTAATTAAAAATAATTAGAACAACAATATACATACCATAAATGTTTTGTTGGCGAAATTAATTTATTTTCGCCATTCTGATCCACTAATCCGATAATATTTTTATTATTGTCTACATCTTCATTGCCATTGATTCCAATTTTATTAGTACTATTGTGATCAGCGTCTAAATGCATTATTTCTATATTATTATTAATACTACTGGTAGTATTCGAATTGCTGATTGATGAATTAATTTTATCCACTATAGCCACATTCTCATTCAAATTTTGTCTTAGCATTTTATGTTTCTGCTTCTTCGCTTCCTCTTCAGCCAATTGAATCGCTTCTCGTAATGCTTCCTTCCTCTTCATTTCGCGTTCATGTTTTTCGCGCTTTTGCCGTTCTTCCTCTTCCCGTCGTTGTTCTTCTTGTATTCGTTCGCGTTCTATTCGTGCTTCCTCCATATGTTCTTCTTGCAACCTAAATTCAAAATTCAATTAAACTCATTAAAATCGCCCCTAACAGATTTTTCTTAAATAAATTTAGAAACATTAATTTTTGTAGAAACTGTTGTCGGAAATTATAAAATTGACATTGTTATTTATAGCTGATTAGAAGTTGTATCTCCTATTTGTTGAGCTGAAAGCGGCGTTTGATAGGATTGTGAGGGAAAGATTATGGGAGAGGATGGAGAAGAAAGGGATTTCTAGAACATTTGTAAGAATGATAAAAGGATTGTATGAGGATACGAAAGTAAGAGCAAAAGTGAATGATAGGGTATCAGATTGGTTCGAGATGAAAAGGTGAGTAAAGCAAGGTTGCCGCCTTAGTGTTTGACTGTTCAATATATATTTATCAGACTTGGTGGAGGTTTCGGGGAAAGGACAAGCGGGGAAGGCGAGTAAGATTAGAAGGATAAAGGTATGGTCTCTTAGATATGCGGACGATATAGTATGTATGGCGGGTAATAGGGAAGAGATGAAAGAAATGATTGAGAGGATGAAATGATTTTCGGATAGAAGGGGATTGGAAATAAACGTGAAGAAAACTAAAATATTGATGTGCAAGAAAATAGGGAGAGACTGTAAATTGAAAGGGTGAAGGTTTGCAAATATTTAGGTTTTATATTAGCGCAAAATGGATCACACAAAGAACATATTGAAATGGTAACAAAGAAGGCTAGGGGAGCTATGGAGAATGAGGATGGTTTTGGAAAGAAAGTTTGGTGAATCTGTGAGAATGAGGAGGAATATTATGGAGGTATGTGTAAATTGTATTATAATGTATAGAGTGGAAGTATGGACTGTGAAAGAAAGAGAAAAGATGGAAAGAGTGCAGGTGGGCTGTTTGAGAAGAATGCTGGGTTTGGTTAGGAGTACTAGGAATGTAATAGTCATGCAAAAGGTTGGAAAAGTCAAATGTTGGATAAGCAGAGTGAAAAGAATGGTTATACTTGAGGAGAAGGTTTTGACGGACGAAGGGAGTAGATTGGTCAGAGAAGTATACTTGAACGGATGCCGATAGGACAGAATGATAGAAGTGAGAACGAATGGACTAGGAGTAGAACAAATGTGAATTGGAGGATTGAATGGTCGAATGAAAGATGGTGGGAAAGATGGAAAGCAGTGTATGAGATTATGCAAAGAATGAAAGATGTGGAGAGCCAAGAGAGAGAGTTAGTAGAATAGGTGAAAGCAGATATAATAGTAGGTATATGTGGATTAGGGAAGAAGAGGGTATAGCGAAATATTTATTATCAGGTTGGAGATGTGAGGACAAAAGAACGATTGCAAGGTTCAGATATGGGAATGCGGGGAGGGAAATTAAGTACTGGTTGAAAGAGATAGATAAAATGTGTAGAATATGCAGAAAAAAAAGAATAAAATGGAATCATTGGATAGAAGAATGTGAGGAGTGTGAAGTACGAAGGCAAGGAAATTTGTTGGAGGAAAACTGAAGGGCAAGTTTAAGATAGGAAGGAAAATGATTGGAATTCATGAAAAGAGTTAGATATGAAATAAATAAAAGAAGATAAATAGATTATAAGAGGGAAATAGAAGGAGATGGAAAGCATAGAGAAGAGAAATAAGGAAAAATAAAGAACGGAAAAATGATGAATTAGGGTAGAGTAGATGTGTTGTAAAAAATGAGATGAGAGAATGGAAAGGAGTGAGTCAAGCATGAAATTATGGGAGGTACGGCATGAATGAAAGATGAAGAGCGTATGTAGTGGAATATATGACGTAGGGGATACAAGTATCACTATAATATTAATAAAAATAGAATGAATTTGTTGTAAATAGGATAGGTTTAAAGTTATGTAATTTTTATTTTTATTTTTGTAATTGAATTATTTTTTGTACAATGTTATGACAAAAAAGTTTTATTTAATAATTAAATTTAATAGACGACGGTGATTAGACGACGCATTAAATTTTAGCAAAATACCTTTTAAGTTTTTCTTCTTCGCGCTTCCTTTCTTTTTCTTCCAACTGCTGTCTAATAGCTTCTTGATGAGCTAACGCCTGTTGACGTCTACGTTCACGCTCTGCAAGAACTTCTGGTTCAACGTGGATATTTTGTCCTCTTATATAGCACCTAAAATTACATTGTCCTTAATTTGTACATTAAATAAACGCAGCAAGAATTCTGTAATCAAACAAAGTAATATCTCAAAATGAGAATAGCAATATAAATTCAACAATAACTTAACTCACTTATTAGTAGTATTCGTTGACTGCGAAATATGTGACTGGCTCGTATGCGGCCTATCTATTTTAGCGTCACCGCAATTTTCAGTAGCTGTAGCAGCAATGGGTGGTGATTCGGCCGGTGACGTGTTTGTAATAATTAGAGGAGCATCACTACCACCATTTTGACGCATACGTAGGCCACGTCGTACCCAACCCGGGGCACTTAACACTTCTTCCGATGAAACACTGGTTCTTACATTTAAATTAGACAATTTCAATATTCAAGATAAAGCAGTAGAAAATTGATAACTGTATGGATAAACATAGAAATATTATTAAATAAACATAAAATTATTATTATTGTATAATAAACTTCGTCTCAGTGTTTGAGTCCACATTTTAATTAAATTAAAACCAAGTGTTCCAGAACTCCATTTATTGAATAAACCGTCTAGGTACCCCTAGCTAAGAGGACCAGCAAATGCCTGCTTGACATTTGCTTGAGTTTCGGAGAAACAATTACCCCTTCTTCAGCCAGAATCGTTAGCACATTTCTTTATACTGTAATATATGTATTAAAGTTTATATCACTTTGTAGTTTTGAAAAAATGTTATTTTATGTGAATTTGGCTTTAACATAATAAATAAAGTTTAAAAAAATTTAAGAACTATTGTGATGTTAATGACTTTCTGTAATTAAGTTTTTATTTTACACTTAGTTACTAGTTTTATTTTACACAAGAATTTCTCCTTCCCTATGAGATCGATCTGGATGAAATTTTATTTATAAATCCAAAATGGCGGGCATGTGGTTTTTTTAATTTTTTTTTATTCAGAATAGGAGGCTGAAATTTTGCTTACATATACTGCATTGCATTCTAGATCAAATGACATAAGTCCCATATTGCCAACTATTTTATAGCGCGACGTTGTCATGTTTAACGTTTTACAAACTTTCTCTGAAACTGTAAAAGGTAGGATATACGAATAAACTTTATTGTGTAGGCCACTCAAAGCTCCTTCAATTTTATTTGAAACATTTTTTTCTATAATTACAATTTAAGATTTTGTTTCTGTGTGTTTATGTGATTTTGTTAAGAATATGTGTGCCATTTTCTTAAAAACTTTAAAAATCGCACACGTAATCTTGGGAGTAATTTGCAAATAAATTGTACTAGATATAAATTGACCCTAGATATATCGGTTCCTATGAAAGTTGAGGAACATATGTAAGACTAGGGACCTCAATTTTAATACTTCCCTCAATAAAACAAACTCAAGAAATATTATAGAAGAAGAAAACATAAAAACTATGTTTTTTAACCCAAAACCCATAACATAAAAACCATGTTTTTTAAATCCTACGAACAAAAATGAAGTGGAAGATATTATATCGAATTTAAAAGATAAAGCTCACAAGGACTACATAAGCACAAAGGATGTGAAATCAATCATGAAAGTAATATCACCGATAGGGACTGAGATAATCGACGATATAATATAAAGCGGATAGTTCCCTGAGGAACTAA